>JACEFZ010004697.1:165000-451839 GCA_014155875.1 Cepaea nemoralis
ATTACTGTAGCTGTGTAACAGAAAATATAGCAATTACTGTAGCTCTGTAACAGTGATATAACAACCACTGTAGCTCTAAAAGAGTTACATTCTCAGTAAGTCACTAACAGCCATGTTTGACAGGACTACCAGCTACAATATCATTGCTTGTGGTTACTCACTAGTGGCTACATGTGTAGAGCTTTACGGGGAGAGCAGCGATAGGGTAGGCGCTAGACGCTCGGCAGCCGGCCCGGGGCTCGTGCGTTCGCATTCGTATCGAGGCGGATTTCTAACATATGACCTTGGTATCCAAGTCCACCCAGTCTAAAGGGGGTACCAGGTAATTTCTTGGGAAGTCAAGGTGGCGGTAGTGACCACATCGCTCAGCCAGTGCTTACTGGTCTATCAAAACACGGGCCTGGCATCACCCGCGCAATGCGACTTGAGGAATGTAAAAATGTGCTTGCCTATCATGACTAATGGCTACTTTAATGGGGCCTTCCACAAATGTATCATGGCTAATGACTACTTTAGTGGAGCCTTCCCGAAATGTATCATGGCTAATGGCTACTTTAGTGGAGCCTGCCATGACTGAGGCATGGCTAATGGCTACTTTAGTGGGGCCTTCCACGACTGTAGCATGGCTACTGGCTACTTTAGTGGGGCCTTCCACAACTGTATCTAAGCTAATGGTTACTTTAGTGAATCCTTTCACAACTGTAGCATGACTAATGGCTACTTTAGGAAAGTAATGCACATCAGACCCCCGTGTAGGAGAGTAGTGCACAGACAGATCCCCGTGTACGAAAGTAGTGCACAGACAGATCCCCGTGTAGGTAAGTAGCGCACAGACAGATCCCCGTGTAGGAAAGTAGCGCACAGACAGATCCCCGTGTAGGAAAGTCGCGCACAGACAGATCCCCGTGTAGGAAAGTAGCGCACAGACAGACTACCGTGTAGGAAAGTAGCGCCTCCAGACAGGGTAGCGTGAAACCATGCCCTCATGTGGCAGATTCAGCTTGGGAGGAGCTGACAGCTGGTTACGCTCTGGAGTTAATAGAGTCTGTAGACAGACTGTGGGCAGGCCGGTAGATAGATTGGTTGTTGGTAGATAGGCGCATCACTGTTAGTTAGTTAGATAGTCACGGTTCCAACTTAACGGCAAAGGGTCGCCTCATTATGCTCCGTACCTATACCAGTGAGTATCACACTAAATGCTCCTCTCTGCACCGTGTGAAACGTGGGATTGACAGGAGTCTCAACAAACCAACAGCCCACACAGGTATACTATGCATAATACCGCTGCCAGAATGCCAACACAAAAGTCCGCCACGAAAAATACATACAATTCATCGTCAATAGAAAACGAGTAGCCACATATTATTGCATAAGGCAACCCTTTTAGTTCATCGACCGGCCGTTCGCCATTTTTCGGAACATGCAGTTCACACTACAAACAACCGCGGACAGATGTAAAAGCACCCAATGCGAAATTCACAGCCCATAGTGTCGCTCCACACACTCAACTCAGTAGCAGTGCGACGGAACCATGCACTAGCAGTCCACTATAACATGATGAAAGTGCGTAAGCAAACCGTAGCCACAAGCATAAACACTCAAGAGGTCTCAACAGTTCGACATCCTATCCTCCATGTTGGGCACCGGCTGTGTGGTGGTGTAAGGGTTAACCTCTTCTAGAGGAGAAGTAAGGCACCATTTTCCATAGCTAATCTAGGGGACACCATTGATGAGCGTGGAGTACCAGTTTACCCCTCCAGACAGAGTGGCGTGAAATCATGCCCTCAGGTGGCAGATTCAGCTTGGGAGAAGCTGACAGCTGGTTACGCTCTGGAGTTAATGACGATAGGCAAATGATCTCTCTGTAGACAATGGCTGAGGCCATTCACCCGCAGACCAGGAAGGAGAGCAATAGCAAAACTACCTCCTTTTCAGATGCCTAGAACATTATAACAGTCTAAATCAGTATGGATAAAGGCAGCTGCTGAAGCAAAGTAGAGGACAAAGAGGACACGCCGCAAAATGAAGGAATATCAGTAGAGAAGCAGGCCAGAGAATGGCTGTAGATAGGTATACCAGTAGAGTAATCCGTTGTGAAATACATGCTAGACCGGCATCAGTCACATATGCAGCGCATGAAACACCATGTCATCATCATCATCATCATCATCATCATCATCATCATCATCATCATCATCATCATCATCATCATCATCATCATCATCATCATCATCATCATCATCATCAAGTGCCCTGCCAGATGGCGTAGGCGTTCATATATCTCCGCAGATTTTGGTCAATGGCGCTCTAGATCAACTCTGCTGATGATATTCCTCCATGCCACCGTCTCAATCCGTCCATCATCATTTCTCATAGTCTGACTCTGACTGTCTTAAATGATGTTATCGTTACTTGAAATCATTCACTGGATTCAGATCATCAAATTAGTCGAATATTCTAGATGTGAAACTGACCACAAGTGTGGAACTGACCATAAGTGTGGATCTGACAAGTTTGGAACTGACCACAATGGAGGAACTGACCACAAGTGAGGAACTGACCACAACTGTAGAACTGGTCATAAGTGTGGAGCTGATCCCAAGTGTGGAACTGGCCATAAGTGTGGAACTGACCACAAGTGTGGAACTGACCACAAGCGTGGAAATGGCAACAAGTTTGGAACTGACCATAAGTGTGGAACTGGCACCAAGTTTGGAACTGACCATAAGTGTGGAACTGTCAACAAATTTTGAACTGGTGGAACTGGCAACAAGTTTGGAACTGACCATAAGTGTGGAACTCACCATAAGTGTGGAACTGACTATAAGTGTGGAACTGACCACAAGTGTGGAACTGACCATAAGTGAGGAATTTACCATAAGTGTGGAACTGGCAACAAGTTTAGAACTGACCATAAGTGTGGAACTGGCAAAAAAGTTTGGAACTGACCATAAGTGTGGAACTGGCAACAAGTTTAGAACTGACCATAAGTGTATTACTCACCATAAGTGTCGAACTGACCATAAGTTTGGAACTGACCACAAGTGTGGAACTGACCATAAGTGAGGAATTGACCATAAGTGTGGAACTGGCAACAAGTTTGAAACTGACCATAAGTGTGGAACTGGCAACAAGTTTGGAACTGACCATAAGTGTGGAACTGGCAACAAGTTTGGAACTGACCATAAGTGTGGAACTGGCAACAAGTTTGGAACTGACCATAATTGTGGAACTGGCAACAAGTTTGGAACTGACCATAAGTGTGGAACTGGCAACAAGTTTGAATCTGACCATAAGTGTGGAACTGGCAACAAGTTTGTAACTGACCATAAGTGTGGAACTGGCAACAAGTTTGAAACTGACCATAAGTGTGGAACTGGCAACAAGTTTGGAACTGACCATTAGTGTGGAACTAGCAACAAGTTTGGAACTGACCACAAGTGTGGAACTCACCATAAGTGTGGAACTGACCATAAATGTGGAACTGACCATAAGTGTGGAACTGACCATAAGTGTTGAACTGACCATAAGTGTGGAACTGACCACAAGTGTGGAACTAACCATAAGTGAGGAAATGACCACAAGTGTGGAACTGGCAACAAGTTTGGAACTGACCATAAGTGTGGAACTGACCATAAGTGTGGAACTGACCATAAGTGTGGAACTGACCATAAGTGTGGAACTGACCACAAGTGTGAAACTGACCATAAGTGAGGAATTGACCATAAGTGTGGAACTGGCAAGAAGTTTGGAACTAACCATAAGTGTGGAACTGGCCAAAAGTTGGAAATGACCAAAGTTGGAACTACCAAAGTGTGGAATACCAAAGTGTGGAACTGACCCAAGTTTGGAAATGACCAAAGTGTGGAACTGACCCAAAGTTTTGGAAAAATGACCACAAGTTTGGAAATACCCTAAGTTGAGAATTGACCACAAATTGGAACTTACCACAAGTTGGAATGCAAAGTGTGGAATGCCCTAAGTTTGGAACTGACCACAAGTGTGGAGCTGACCACAAGTTTGAAAATGACCACAAGTTTGGAAATATTCATAAGTCTGGAACTTACCACAAATGTGGAACTTACACAAATGGAAAATGGCAAAGGTGTGGAACTGCCAAAATTTGGAACTTTCCACAATAAGGCCCTAAAAATTGGGGTTACCCCAAATAAAACAGGCATTTTAAACTTGGTTTAAGGTACTACAAAATTTAAACTTTACCACAATTAAACTTTAAAGGGATTGTTAACTTACATACAGGCATTTTTTAAAAGTTTACACTAGTACATACAGGCATTTTAAAGCATTGTTACACTAGTATATACAGGCATGTTAAAGCATAGTTACACTAGTACATATAGGCATTTTAAAGCATAGTTAACACTAGTACATGGTAAATTAAATGACTCTTGTCTACACCAAAAGGAGTAGTGGGTATATGGGTTAGACCCATATTTGTATATACCAGTCGCCACCTGGCGGGCGATGTGCTCATTATCATGCAGTCCGCCTTTACTTCCCAGATCATTTCGTGGAACTGACCTGAGAGATTCGGTCAATTCTTTAAATGAGCGTTAGTGTGGATTTGAACACATGCCATAAAGTAACTGCCGGCCATTGTTCTAGCTCAGCTCTAGATATACTCGTGCTACCACAGCTAGAAGTAGTTGCTAGTTAGTTAGTTAGTTAGTTAGTTAGTTAGTTAGTTAGTTAGTTAGTTAGGTAGGTAGGTAGGTAGGTAGTTAGTTAGTTAGTTAGTTAGTTAGTTAGTTAGTTAGTTAGTTAGGTAGGTAGGTAGGTAGTTAGTTAGTTAGTTAGTTAGTTAGTTAGTTAGGTAGGTAGGTAGGTAGGTAGTTAGGTAGTTAGGTAGTTAGGTAGTTAGGTAGTTAGTTAGGTAGTTAGGTAGTTAGGTAGTTAGTTAGTTAGTTAGTTAGTTAGTTAGTTAGTTAGTTAGTTAGTTAGTTAGTTCGGTGGTTGGTTGGTTGGTTGGTTGGTTGGTTGGTTGGTTGGTTGGTTGGTTGGTTAGTTAGTTAATTACTTAGTTAGTTAGTTAGTTAGTTAGTTAGTTAGTTAGTTAGTTAGTTAGTTAGTTGCGGTTCCAACTTCACAGCAACGGGTCGTCCCCGTTATGCTCCGTTCCTGTGCCAGTGAATGTCACACAAAATGCCTCCCACTGCCCAATGTGAAAAGTGGAAAAGACAGGAGTCTCGACAAACAACAGCCCGCACAGATACACTGTGCATAATGCCGCTGCCAGAATGTCAACACAATAGTCCCCCACGAAACATCCAGTTCATCTCTGATGGAATCGGCAGTCATTTTCCCATCTGGATGTTTCCTAGATGTTCACCCACACAGTACACGAAAACACAGTTCATCGTCGATGGCAGTGGCAGTCAACCAGAAGCCAGCAGCCACGCATTTCTGCATAAGCAAAAACCGGTCAACTCTGGGACATAGCCAGCTGCCATCGCTCCGAACATGCAGTCACGTTCCAAAAAACCTCGGGCAGATTCAGAAGCATTTCACACGAAACTCACAGCTCACAGTGTGGCTCCACGCACTCACTCAGTAGCAGGGCGACGGAACCATCAAGCCTCCTTAGTCGCCTCTTACGACATGCGTGGTAGGCTACAGTGTTGCTATTCTTTGCTTCGGGCCCCGGCAACACACGGGAGGAGTAGTTGCTACTGCTAATGAGTGCACTGGACTGATTGTGGGTGAAGGCTAGCTTTCCCTATTACCAGTGTCCCTCGCCATCCACCGAATCCTTATCCGATCAAAGAGGTACTGTTAATTTACGTCCCCAAGTCAGGGACGAGAAGTCAACATTTAAGCCTAACTGAGCCATCAGCGTGTGGAAAATAATCCTACACTGCAGTCACAAGAGAAAATGTAAGTTCGCTAAACTTCTCAGTCGCGCCGACCTGCAATAGTTATATGAATATACGGGCAGTAGACATGATGACATTGCGAAGGCATTACGGATGCAGTTCGTAATCCCGCATACCCGCGTTAGAAACACAACTAGCCGCGATTTGGCAGCAGTCCGCCTTGCGTTGGTTTTTTTACGAAATGGTATGGGTGCCGGTCGTTCAGAAAGCAATGGCAAACTACTGAACGTAAACTTGCCAAGAGATCACAAGAGCAAAAAAAACAAAAACAAATGCTGGTGTTGACTGCACCACCCTGTAAAGCAGTGGTTCCCAACCTTTTTTGTGCCATGCCCCACTTAAGCCCTTTCTAAAATTCATATTGCCCCCCTCACCCCGCCACCACCGCCCCCCCCACCCTCAACATATACATTATTTTTAATATTCAAATATTGAAATGTTCACTAAAGAAACTTGAATGATAGGTTTTAGGAAGAAATCACTAGGTAATTATTGAGCAAACACAGTAAGTAAATTTTCAAAACATATAATGGAGAACTGAAATTCAAGTACAAAATAATTTTAATGAAAGAATTTTCTATATTATTTTAATTATTAGTAATTATTTATTATTTAAATTTAGTGAGATCCTTGCGCTTGATGCTTGCTGCAAAGAGATCTTATGTCAGGTTCCAATTTAGTTAACTTCAGTCTCAAGTCTCCTCGTTTTGTTATATTCAGCCGATTTCTTCCATTTTCGAATTGCCCCCCTTAACAGTCGAATTGCCCCCCTGTGCGGCGTGGGCCCCACGTTGGGAAACACTGCTGTAAAGGATATTCGACTAACTTGTTTACACATGATAATCAAACAGGCAGGTAGGTAGGTGGGTGGACAGACAACAGATAGGTTGTTGTTGTGTGACACATTTCGTTTCCCCTATCAACAAGAAACCTTGAATTCACAAGTAAGACTTATTCCAGTGCCGAGAACTGCCTGCACGCCGTGGGTACTTCCAGCATTGCCATATAGGTCTTCTATCGTGGGAGCTGGCTGTCCTTTGTGAGAAGTGGCCCCAGAAGTGGCCACTCGTGCGCCCAGGCTGTGGCGGAGAGAGCTCTTGTCCGCGTGGACTTAAACGGCTGCAGGTTGGAAACAAAGAAGAGACAATTGGTCGTTAACGTCAGATAGGACAAGTGCTTGTCTCTAGACCGTATCACTGCAGGCGTCAAGAGCTGCAGGCTCTCAGATTGTCATTCACCGATGTCTTATTTCTGCTGACTTCAAACGGACAAGTATTGAGGCATTTTTTTTTTTTTTTTTAATGAACAAATATCGTGACTGAGATGAGGCGACACGTGGTATTTGTGTCATAAACATGAACATTACAACTACTTTCAGGATTTCCCGATATGCAAGTCAGCACAGAGTTAGGTCATGTGACTTGTTTTCAGCTACGATCACCTTCATGCACCGATATGGGAAGCAATGCAGACAAACATGGGGACATATTTTATTATATATATTAAACTGAGAATACAAAACGCAAGAGAAGATTACATCATCTCATCTCATCATGTTCCTCTTGTACCTTGCGCTGTCGAGGTAAAGTATAAACAGCGGGAGAGTGCCTGTTTATGGGCATCATGTATCGTGATTTCCATGAATTCTGTTATTCCCTCTGTCCATCGCTTACATGGTCGGCCTCTTCTTCTGGCTTCGTTTGGTCTGTGCATCTTGGCTTGTTGTGGTATACTGTCAGTTAGTAGCCTAGTAGCGTGGCGAATCATTTCTATTATTGTTTTCTAATTAAATCTACCGCTGTTAACCCCCACTTTAGTCCTGATTTCACCACTTCTGGTTTTTTCTCTTTTTGATACGTGGAATATTCCTCTCATTAATCTCTTTTCCATTGTTCTAATTTTTCTTTTCTCTGCTTCGGTTTTGTACCGGTTTGGCTATCATTTTTTTTTTCGCATATGCTGTGAGGGCATTGCATTTTTCAGCTGCTGTTGATGTTTTGGCAAGTTTTACGTTCAGTAGTTTGCCATTGCTTTCTGAATGACCGGCTCACACGCCTTCCGTAAGTAACCACCGCGACGCGACACGATCCGCTGTCGAATCTCGCGCAGTTGTGTTTCGTACGAGAGTATACGGGATTACGAACAACGTCCTCAACCCATACGCCAGGGTGACCGGCTTGGCTTCATACTACTAGGCAATTTGAGAAAGTCAAAGAAGGTTAAATGTTAAATAGGTACTACTGTATGGGTTAAAAACTTGGAGAACAACTAAAAGAATCGGTAGTACTGTATGGGTTAAAAACTTGGAGAACAACTACAAGAATAGGTACTACTGTACGGGTTATAAACTTGGAGAACAACTAAAAGAATCGGTAGTACTGTATGGGTTAAAAACTTGGAGAACAACTAAACGAATCGGTACTACTGTACGGGTTATAAACTTGGAGAACAACTAATAGAATAGGTACTACTGTATGGGTTAAAAACTTGGAGAACAACTACAAGAATAGGTACTACTGTATGGGTTAAAAACTTGGAGAACAACTAAAAGAATCGGTAGTACTGTATGGGTTAAAAACTTGGAGAACAACTAAAAAAATTACTAATAAACTACAAATATTCACTAAATGGTCCCTGGGTAGAACTACGGGACTAAAATGCTATGCCAGAAGCACCAATGTAGGGTTCGTAGAGAGAACTAAACAAAGACCAGTGAGAAACAGACGTTAGCACTGGACAGGACACACATTGAGAAAACCTGCGGACAGTATAACTAGACACTGTCTTGTCCGAAATCCACAAGGCGAACGATATAGCGGGAGACATAAAGAGACACAGGGAGGAGAGAACTACAGAGATGAATACTGGGAGGACATGGAAGGAGCAGAAGAAGATAGCAACAGACAGGGAGGAGATAACTACAGAGACGAATACTATTGGGAAGACATGGACGGAGCAGCAGAAGATAGCAACAGACAGGACGTCGCGGCCTTCTTGTGGTTGAGGGCCTATGGCCCTGTGAGAGGGGAAGTGAGTGTAGAAGCAGAAGAAGATGACTACAGAGACCTAGTAAACTGCAAGATTACCATAGACAGACAGGCATGAGAGAAGCCTACAGGAAACACATGAACACTGAAAACAGCTTAAAGTAGAAGTAATCAGGTCCGTGCCGTGCTATGATACAGAGAGGCGGCCGCATCGTGCGGACCCGCAAAGGGCGGCATAAGCAGCGAAATCATATTATAATTTGAACGAATCAGTAATTAAAAAACTTTAAGAGGCGGCATTTCGAATAAAACAAAAACAAAACATTTATGGGGCGGCATTTCGAAGACTTGCATCATACTGAGAAAATCTACTTCGCGGCTCTGTAGACAGTCAAGACATGTTGGGTATGTTATAAAGAGAAGTAACCTTGAAAACTGGCAGACCAAATAGGGAAAGAACACGGAGAAGGCAACTAGATAAATACTCATATGGCTTGGTCATATGGTATAATCGAGACAAGAACTGAAACCTAATCTAAGACAGGTGATCGAGTGAGATGACGAACCACGACCGGCCACGCCTATCGGATGCCACATGATGATGATGGTGATGATGATGATGATGATGATGATGATGATGATGATGATGATGATGATGATGATGATTTTGATTATGATGATGGATGATGATGATGATGAATGATGATGGATGATGATGATGATGATGGATGATGATGATGATGATGACGACGACGAGAACGACGACGACCTTGACGCCACAAAAATATATGGGTACTGTTGGTTCCTGAGAGAGTCTGGAAAAAATATATCTGTGTTTCTGTTTTTGTTGAAGATTCTGTTTAAAGATAGCCTTCCTATTTGTATCAGGATCCTTTGACCTTGTCTATTTCTGCATGCAGTGTGTTAATTTTGGCTGTTGCAAGTGCTCCTCGGGGCTCTGTTTAGTCACCACAAGTGCCCACATCAAGTGTACAGATGAATGACCAGATAACACAGAGGCACACAGCCACACATACACAATATCATGTCTGATATTGGCAGGCGTGTGCGAAAGGTTGGGAAAGCTCGCTCTTAAACTTCCTGTTCGATGATGACGGGGTGTCGAATATAATCATGTATGAGTCTGATAATAATCATGTCTGAGTCTGATAATAATTATGTTTGAGACCGATATAATCATATCAGAGTATGATATAATCATGTCTGAGTTAGATATACTCATATCTGAGTCTGATATAATCATGTCTGGTCCCATATAATCATGTCCGATATAATCATGTCAGAATCCGATATAATCATGTCAAAGTATGATATAATCATGTCTGAATTCTATATACTCATGTCTAAGTCGGATGTAATCATGTCTGGTCCGATATAATCACGTCAGAGTATTATATAAACGTGTCCGATATAATTATGTCAGAGTCTGATATAAACACGTCTGAATATGATATAATCATGTCTGTGTCCTATATAATAATGTCAGAGTCTGATATAATCATGTCAGAGTCTGATATAATCATATCTGAGTCTGATATAACCACGTCTGATATAATCATGTCAGAGTCTGGTATAATCATGTCTTATATAATCATGTCAGAGTCTGATATAATCATATCTGAGTCTGATATAACCACGTCTGATATAATCATGTCAGAGTCTGGTATAATCATGTCTTATATAATCATGTCAGAGTCTGATATAATCATGTCAGAGTCTGATATAATCATATCTGAGTCTGATATAACCACGTCTGATATAATCATGTCAGAGTCTGGTATAATCATGTCTTATATAATCATGTCAGAGTCTGATATAATCATATCTGAGTCTGATATAACCACGTCTGATATAATCATGTCAGAGTCTGGTATAATCATGTCTTATATAATCATGTCAGAGTCTGATATAATCATGTCTGAGTCTGATATAAACATGTCTTAATATGATATAATCATGTCTATGTCCTATATAATCATGTCAGAGCATGATATAATCATGTCTGAGTCTGATATAGTCTTATCTGAGTATGATATAATCATGTCTGGGCGCAATATAATCATGTCAGATAAAATCATATCTGAGTCTGATATAACCATGTCAGATATAATCATGTCGGATATAATTATGTATTTTTCCGATATAATCATGTCTGATATAATCACGTATGTGTCCGATATAATCATGTCAGAATATGATATAATCATGTTTTAGTTCGATATACTCATGTCTAAATCGGCTATAATCATGTTTGGTCCGAAATAATCATGTTAGAGTATTATATACATATGTCCGATATAATTATGTCGGAGTGTGATATAAACACGTCTGAATATGATATAATCATGTCTGTGTTCTATATAATCATGTCAGTGTCTGATATAATCATGTCTGATATAATCATGTCTGATATAATCATGTCTGATATAATCACGTCTGTATCCTATATAATGATGTCAGTGTCTGATATAATCATATCTGGGTGTAATATAATCATGTCAGATATAATCATATCTGAGTCTGATATAATCATGTCTGATATAATTATGGCTGATATAATCATGTCTGATATAATCACGACTGTATCCTATATAATGATGTCAGTGTCTGATATAATCATATCTGGGTGCAATATAATCATGTCAGATATAATCATATCTAAGTCTGATATAATCATGTCAGTGTATTATATAAACACGTCTGCATATGATATAATCATGTCTGTGTCCTATATAATCATGTCAGAGTCTGATATAATCATGTCAGATATAATCATATCTGAGCCTGATATAACCACGTCTGATATAATCACGTATGTATCTGATATAATCATGTTAGAGTCCAATATAAACATGTCTGATATAATCATGTCTGAATCCGATATAATCATGTCTGAGTCTGATATAATCATATCTGGGTCCGATATAATCATGTCTGGTATAATCATGTTTCTTAGTGAGATTTAATCATATCTGATATTATCGCGTCTGATTCTGATATAATCATGTCTGGGTCTAATATAATCATGCCTAGGTCCGATATAATCATGTCTGAGTCTGATATAATCATGTCTAGGTCCGATATAATCATGTCAGAGTCCGATATAATCATGTCAAGGTCCGATATAATCTTGACTTGATCCGATATAATCATGTCTGATATAATCATGTTTCTTAGTATAATTTAATCATTTCTGATATATTAATATCTGATATTATCACGTCTGAGTTTGATATAATCATGTCTGAGTCTGATATAATCAATCTGAGTCTGACATAAACATGTAAAAGCCCAATAAAATCGTTTCTGAATCTGATATAATCATGTCTGAGTATTATATAATCACGACAGAGTCTGATATAATAATGTCTTTTTTATGAAATAATCATATCTGATATAATAATGTCTGATATAACCAAGTCTGGGTCTGGTACAATCATGTCTGAGTCTGACATAATCATTTAAAAGCCCCATACAATCGTGACTGAGTCTGATATAATCAGTCTGAGTCTGAAATACTCACATCTGAGTCAGACATAATCATATCTGAGTCTAGTATAATCATGTAAAAGCCCGATAAAATAGTGTCCGATGTTGATATAATCGTGTCTGAGTCTGATATAATCATGACAGAGCCTGGTGTAATCGTGTTAGAGTCTTATATAATCACGTACTAGTCTAATATAATCATATCATAGTCTGATATAATCATGTCTGAATCTGATATAATCCTGTCATAGTCTGATATAATCATGACTTCAGTGTTCATTAAGCTGTATTTGGAGTTGTTTTTATTTAGTCATGACTGTGATGCTGTCGTTTAGTCATTCTGTGAGTGTTGTTATTTAGTCATGTCTGTGGGTGTTGCTATTTAGTCATGTCTGTGGGTGTTGTTATTTAGTCATGTCTGTGGGTGTTGTTATTTAGTTATGTCTGTGGGTGTTGTTATTTAGTCATGTCTGTGGGTGTTGTTATTTAGTCATGTCTGTGGGTGTTGTTATTTAGTCATGTCTGTGGGTGTTGTTATTTAGTCATGTCTGTGGGTGTTGTTATTTAGTCATGTCTGTGGGTGTTGCTATTTAGTCATGTCTGTGGGTGTTGTTATTTAGTCATGTCTGTGGGTGTTGTTATTTAGTCATGTCTGTGGGTGTTGTTATTTAGTCATGTCTGTGGGTGTTGTTATTTAGTCATGTCTGTGGGTGTTGTTATTTAGTTATGTCTGTGGGTGTTGTTATTTAGTCATGTCTGTGGGTGTTGTTATTTAGTCATGTCTGTGGGTGTTGCTATTTAGTCATGTCTGTGGGTGTTGTTATTTAGTCATGTCTGTGGGTGTTGTTATTTAGTTATGTCTGTGGGTGTTGTTATTTAGTCATGTCTGTGGCTGTTGTTATTTAGTCATGTCTGTGGGTGTTGTTATTTAGTTATGTCTGTGGGTGTTGTTATTTAGTCATGTCTGTGGGTGTTGTTATTTAGTCATGTCTGTGGGTGTTGTTATTTAGTCATGTCTGTGGGTGTTGCTATTTAGTCATGTCTGTGGGTGTTGTTATTTAGTCATGTCTGTGGGTGTTGTTATTTAGTCATGTCTGTGGGTGTTGTTATTTAGTTATGTCTGTGGGTGTTGTTATTTAGTCATGTCTGTGGGTGTTGCTATTTAGTCATGTCTGTGGGTGTTGTTATTTAGTCATGTCTGTGGGTGTTGCTATTTAGTCATGTCTGTGGGTGTTGTAATTTAGTCATGTCTGTGGGTACTGATATTTAGTCATTTAATGGGTGTTATTATTTAGTCATGCCTGTGGGTGTTGTTATTTAGCCACATCTGGGGCTATTGTTTAGTAATTCCTGTGTTTTGCTGCAAACTTGTCCTCGAATAATTCATGTTTGTATATTTGAACATACAATCTTTTTTTTTTTAAATTCTGATTTAGTCAGTTTTGTTTCTTCGAATTAGCCGTGTTTGTTTCTGTGTTAAAGTGTGCACCCGTGTCTCTGCTTAAACCATGACGTGGCCTTGTCTGCGGTTCGGGTCCTGAATCTACAGCTCATGTACTCACTACAGACACATGTTTGATTGTTTCGTCACAGGATGCCGAGCTCGGGGCTCTCTTGATCGAGTGTCAGCAAGAGAAGATCAGCACAACCCACGCCTGTCGGCACTGTGCAATAACACAGGACCTTCATCACTACTTCTGGGGCAAGACAAGTTTCTGGGGGTCACTGTAGGACGCAGAATGGAAACTTCCAGTCACGTGAGTGCATTCAAGCTTGTCAGGGAGAAGCCAGAAACTGCGGACGGTGAGTCGACGATAGAACAAGTGGGATATATGTGGAGAGAAGGCGGGAGCGAGAGATAGAAGAGAAGACATGGGGTGGAGAGAGAGAGGAAGAGAGAGAGGGATGGATAGAGGGAGTGAGAGATAGAAGAAAAATCGTTGGATGGAGAGAGAGGGAGTGAGGGAGGGAGTGATAGAAGAGAAAGCGTGAAGTGGAAAGAGAGGGGGTAGAGGAAGAGAGAGAGAGGGGAGAGGTGTAGAGGGAGTCAGAGATGGAAGAAAACGTGTGAGGTGGGGAGAGAGAGGAAGGGGTACTGTACAGGGAGGGAGATAGGGAGTGAGTGATAGAAAACAAAGCGCTGGGAGGAGAGAGAGTGGGAGAGGAAAAGAGAGAGGGCGCGGGAGATAGAAGAGAAAGCAAGGGGGTGGCGAGAGAGTGGGAAGGAGGAGGAAGGGAAGAGAGGGGTGGAAGAGAAAGCATGGGTGGAGAGAGAGGTAAAGGCAAATCACGGATGTGAGAGACATGTGAGACACATGAATAAGAGAGGAAGGGTGGAGAAGAAGTTAAAAATGAGAGAGAAGACAGAGAGGTGACATGAGAGAGAAGAAAGAGCTAGGTGACAAGAGATGCGGGAGTTAAAGATGAGAGAGAAGAAAGAGAGAGATGACAAGAGATGTGGGAATTAAAGGTGAGAGAGAAGAAAGAGAGAGGCGACAAGAGATGTGGGAGTTAAAGATGAGAGAGAAGAAAGAGAGAGATGACAAGAGATGTGGGAGTTAAAGGTGAGAGAGAAGAAAGAGAGAGATGACAAGAGATGTGGGAGTTAAAGATGAGAGAGAAGAAAGAGAGAGATGACAAGAGATGCGGGAGTTATGGTGACAAAGTAGTTAAGTCGTGTGACTCGCCATCTGAAGGTCGTAGGTTCCTGTGGGACTGGGCCGGGCAACCACGCGTGTCACTTGACCTGCGACCTCTGGGGGTCATGTCTGCAGCTACAAAGTGAATGAGAGAGAGAGACAGAGAGGGAGAGAGAGAGAGAAAGAGAGAGGGGGGAGGGAGGGAGTGCTGTGAGGAAGGGAGGGAGTTGAGGTGCTGTGGGAGACATCAGAGACGGAGAGAAAGGTTAGAAATGGAACACAGACAGAAACGATTGGTATATAATGGGTTGTAAGGGATTAAATACAGGGAGTAACAGAGAGATGGAGAAAGAGGAACAGACAGGGAGAGAGATGGCGAAACAGAGAGAGACAGGGAGCGACAGTGAGAGACAGGGAGAGACAGAGAGGCAATGAGAAAAAGGGACAGGCAGAGAGAGAGAGAGAGAGAGAGAGAGAGAGAGAGAGAGAGAGAGAGAGAGAGAGAGAGAGAGAGAGAGAGAGAGAGATTAGTAAATTCAAAGATAAAGACAGCGGAGAAACATGGAGAGACAGAGATACTGGGAGAAACAGGGAGAGACATAGATACTGGGAGAAACAGGGAGAGACAGAGATAATGGGAGAAACAGGGAGAGACAGAAATACTGACAGAAACAGGGAGAGACAAAGATACTGGGAGAAACAGGGAGAGACAGAAATACTGACAGAAACAGGGAGAGACAAAGATACTGGGAGAAACAGGAAGAGACAGAGATAATGGGAGAAACAGGGAGAGACAGAAATACTGACAGAAACAGGGAGAGACAGAGATACTGGGAGAAACAGGGAGAGACAGAAATACTGACAGAAACAGGGAGAGACAGAGATACTGGGAGAAACAGGGAGAGACAGACATACTGGGAGAAACAGGGAGAGAGAAACATGGAGAGACAGAGATACTGGGAGAAACATGGAGAGACAAGTAGACAGTCAGAGACAGAGATACAATGAGAGATATGGAGAGACAGGTAGACTGAGACAGAGATACAGGGAGAGATATTGAGAGACAGGTAGACAGTCAGAGACAGAGATACAGAGAGAAACATGGAGATACAGGTAGACAGTCAGAGACAGAGATACAGGGACAGATATGGAGAGACAGGTGGACAGTCAGAGACAGAGATACAGGGACAGATATGGAGAGACAGGTAGACAGAGACAGAGATACAGAGAGAGACATGGAGATACAGGTAGACAGTCAGAGACAGAGATACAGGGACAAATCAAATCAAATCAAATCAACTTTACTAGGGTCACAAATTGGGCGCGCAGGCCCGTCTTACATTCGGCCCTTCCAATCACTCGTCTTTCGTTCATCAAGAGCATTATACATTTACATAGGAAGAAAAATAAACATTGTGAAATGAATGTTGTAAACATAAACAAGGCAAATTACCATGTTATGAGGCCCATCTCCCACCTACCCATACATCACCCCACCCATACACACAACCCCACCTACCCACACACACCACACCAAGGGACACATACATACCCCACCAACCGACCCATCCCCTCCCGCACATCCCCACCCACACACACTGCCCTCACCTGTTCCCCCAACCAAAACACACTCGCCACCCACAAACATTCCCCCACCAACCCACACATCCCACGCTCACCCACATACACATCCTAACCCACACATCCTCTCCCCACCCACACCTCAAACCACCCATCCCCCAGCTTCATCTCCATCGACCACATATTCCCCACCCACGCACACAATCCCCCACCAACCCACACATCGCACATCCACTCACACATTCCCAAACCATACACACACACATCCCCACCAACTGACATCTCCCTACCCCCCCCCCCCACACACACATCTCCCTAACCACCCATACATCCTTAATCCACTCACACACACCCCACCACCCACACATACATCCTCCACCCACCCACACATGCCTTAACCCAATCCCCCACCCACTCACACATGCCTTAACCCAATCCCCCACCACACACTCCCCCACCCGCACATCACATACATCCACTACCACGCAATATTCCCAACCCACGCACCACACAAAAACATATCCTTCACCAACACATCCCACACCCACATACCACCACACATCTCCATCTACACACCACACACATATCCCCCACCCACATACCACACAATATTCCCACCCACACCCACACAGATACCCTTACCCATCCACCCCACATATCCCCACCCACACACCACAAAAATCCCCACCCACACACACATACCTCACCCACACAATATCCCCAACCAACACACGACACACCTCTCCCCACCCACACACGCATTCCCTACCCGTCCACCAACACACACTCACTCACGCACACATCCTCCACTACGCACTCACACACTCCCACCCACCCACCCCAGCCAAACATCTCTCGATCGCAATACCCCTACCCACACACATCCTCCACCCACTCACGCATCCCACCCCGACACATACACATCCCTCACCCACCTACATATCCCTAAGCCACTCACACACCCCACCCACACATTCCCCATCCACGCACACATCTCCCACCCACACACCCCCGCCACCCACACATACTTCCCCCAACCACCACACATCCCCTACTCACCCACACATATACCCCACCCATACACACATTCCCCGCACCCATCACACACATCCCCCACACCACACACTACCCCCACCCACACACATATCCTCACCCATACTACCACAAACATACCCCCCACCCACACACCATGCACACATCCCCCACCAACACACCGCACACATATCTCAAACCCACACACCATACACTTCTCCCCACCCGCCCTAGCATCCCCTATCCACCCAATACAATCCCCTACCCACACAACCCCGCCACCCACATATACTTCCTCAATCCATCCACACATCTCCGCCCACATAGACACACATCCCCCGCACCCGTCCCATACACATATCCTCCACCCATACCCATTCCCACACCCCTACTTTCACCCCCACACATCCATCCACACATCCCACCAACACCCACAAATATCACTACCCACCAAAACCCATACACCCCAACCCATCCAAACGCATACCCCCACCCACACATCCCCCACCCACACATATCCCCACACTCAGACACATCCTCCACACACACTCACACCTCCTCACATCTAGACACATACAAAATGTCTCACGTTAGCATTGAAACTAGTATGAACAAACTCCCACACTTTACTCACACACATACACTGACAATTGTCATGAGCAGTCTCATAAAAATGTTAAACATGGAGAAAAATGTGTACATAAAAAGTATGTGACGAAAAAATAGTGATGATCCCACACACAGAGAAGGCACGCACGCACACACACACACACACACACACACACACACACACACACACACATATATATATATATATATATATATATATATATATATATATATAGAGAGAGAGAGAGAGAGAGAGAGAGAGAGAGAGAGAGAGAGACATGGAGAGACAGGTAGACAGTCAGAGACAGAGATACAAGGAGAGACATAGAGAGACAGGTAGACAGTCAGAGACAGATATATGTATGTATATATATATATATATATATATATATATATATATATATATATATATATATATATATATATATATATAGAGAGAGAGAGAGAGAGAGAGAGAGAGAGAGAGAGAGAGAGAGAGAGACATGGAGAGACAGGTAGACAGTCAGAGACACAGATACATGGAGAGATATGGACAGACAGGTAGACCAGTCAGAGACAGAGATACACAGATAGGTATTGAGAGACAGGTAGACAGTCAGAGATAGAGATACAGTGAGAGACATGGAGAGACAGGTAGACAGTCAGAGACAGAGATACAGAGTGAGAGACATTCAGAGACAGGTAGACAGGACAGGGATACATGGGGAGACAGGGGGTGACCGGGAGAAAGGATGAGCGTGTCAGAGAGAGAGAGAGAGAGAGAGAGAGAGAGAGAGAGAGAGAGAGAGAGAGAGAGAGAGAGAGAGAGAGAGATGTACATATTATGCACGCAATGAAGAGAAAGGTGAGAATGAATTACACAGAGAAATATTGAGATAGAATGAGAAAGAGTTCGGGGGAGAGTGAATGGCGTACTTATAATAGCGAGATGCAGAGAAAGATGGAGATGAGAGAACAGCAGATAGCCAGACAAGTGGTTATTTATTGGGTATATTTTGTCTTCCAATATTTGAACGGGGTTTTGCCTACTTTGTTATAAGTAGGCTGTATTCGTGTATTGGTGCGAACTGCTTGTGAACTTTATGTGAATGTTATGTGAACTCTAGGACTTAAACTGCGTTTACTTATTAGTAATACATTCACAATTAAGTGCCAGCCTGGAATTTACTGTCTGAAAATCTTTTAAATACACTAGGAAATGCAGTGACAGCGTCGCCTTTGTCTGGTTGTCGAGATTAGACACAGCCTCCGAGCGATCAAAACATCAAACACTGGCCTGACACTCGAACCCTTTCCTACAACAACACTGGCCACCAGCTTTGTCCACTATGTAAACAGCAGGAATCAATGGCCGGGGGTGTGTTTGACCGTCCGCCCAACCAACAATGAAACCTACAGCAAATAAACAATAACACGAAAACACGGACACAAACGAGATCAATGAAGACATCTAACAGCCCTTGTTTGGGACTCTAATCCGTGTAATGGTTGTCCCTGGCCTGCTTGTATAGATGTATGTGTTTAGTGTTCTCCTCTTCTACACTTGAATGCAGAAGACATTGTTAAATCCCACATTGTCAACAAACAACAGTCTCTGTAAGCGCTGCGAGAGTTCATGAGGCAAACAGGTATCGCATATGTCCAGCCTCCTGAGGCGAACAATTATCATCACGTGTCATCTCCATATTGAGGGTTGGTTGTAATGAGGTTCCGACAACAACCTCTGCCCCGTTTCCTCATGATGCATTCAGATAAACTTCCTCCGATCTATCTTTTGATATTGCACCGCTCCCACTCCGTCCCAAAATTGCCACACTGTTCCACTTTTGTACGCTTCCCATTCCTTTGTCCCTCCTGCACTTCATATAGTGAGGAACTGTCTATGTGCATGTCCAAGGTACCTGAATTATGTGGTCTTTAAACAACGTTGTAAAAGTCGAGAGGATCGACTTCATTGCACCGGGTTTTATCCCATATGGCTCGGTCTCTTTCCGCAGGGCGGCCTGATGAAAGCATCGCACAGAGCACGAACTCCGTAGTTCCAGCGACGACCCCCATTAATCTCCGAGAAAAATGTACTTGTGAATCGAAAGACGTTGTCCGGAATCGAACCCACAACCTTCTGAGCGCCCATTGTTTGGCCTTGATCTCATCCTGTAACGTTTTGTTCAGTGCCAGTTTTTGTAATATTCCGCATGCTTTCCTCTCCGCCCATAATACTCTTCCTATTCATCAATACATTTCTTCTTCTTCTTCTTCTTCTTCTTCTTCTTCTTCTTCTTCTTCTTCTTCTTCTTCTTCTTCTTCTTCTTCTTCTTCTTCTTCTTCTTCTTCTTCTTCTTCTTCTTCTTTTCTTCGTCTTCGTCTTCTTCTTCTTCGTCTTCGTCTTCGTCTTCTTCTTCTTCTTCTTCTTCTTCTTCTTCTTCTTCTTCTTCTTCTTCTTCTTCTTCTTCTTCTTCTTCTTCTTCTTCTTCTTCTTCTTCTTCTTCTTCTTCTTCGTTCATCCGGAGTTTTTTTTTTGGACGTGATTGCGTCGTGCCTGTTTACAGCAGAGCTGTGTTCTTCCACACTTTAGGCCGACACATCCGACTTCTGCGGGTATACATTTATAGAATTTCCGTGTTATGCTCAGATTATTTGTTTATTGTCCATGTGTGCACGTCATACAATCATGAAGCGGCTGTGTAACACTAGATCTCTTCTTGTTTTAATTCCTGATGTAGCTGTTGAGATGTGAGACGCAGCTTCACACTGTGCAACGTTACAGTTGGCCATTCCTGTTCTACTTCCTTGTTCTATCTCACATCTGCCATAGTCCATGCAATGCAGCAATGGCAGTCATGTCTGTGCACAGTCTTGGTTCACGTGTCCCGCTAGTCATCTCTGATACCCACGCTCCCCCATTTCATGATGCCAGACTGTCAAGCACCTTCTCTCTTTGCGCCCCCCCCCCCCCCCCACCTCAACTTCCTATGCTTTTCCCTTTCTCACGAAATATCCAAAAAGGTCAGCATTTTTTAATGTTGCGTGTCCTTACAGGACGTTGCAGACAACACCAGCATTTTTCAGCTGCTGTTGATGTACAAGGCAAGTTTCTACGTTCAGTAGCTTGCCATTGCTTTATGAACGACCGGCTCACAGACCCTCATAAGTTACCAGCGCGGCGCGAACCGCTGCCGATTCTTGCAGCTGCTGTTTTCTCCCCACGTGGATATACGGGATTACGAATAATATCGGTAACTCTTGGCCAGGGAGATTGGCTTGGCCAATGGATAAGAACGCGTGTTGTTAAACATCCGGTATGCTGATGCTGAGGTAGGGAGTTCAACTCCTACACCAGATAGCTGGACTAAAATGTTGACTTTGGAACGTAAATTATAAGTACCGCTGAAGATGGAGTGGGTTCGCCTGATTGCGAGGAACACTGTTAATAGGGAAATCTAATTCGCACGTAGTGTGTATGGACTACGCTTGAGTTCAAAGCGATCCAGCGCAAAACAAACAAACAAACAAAAATAAATAAATACAAAATAAATTGTGATGTGTCTCCTTCAGATGCGAGCAACCAATTCTGTTGTGAGTTAACTTCTTTCAATGTGTCTTCGTTACGATTTGTATCTGCCTTTGGTGTTCTCGTTATTCTCCCAGAAAACCACATCTCTCCATCTTCCATATAATTCCTCGCCAATCTGCTAATTGTCATCGCCTACTATTAATTGTTCTTGGTTAGACAAACTATTGATTTGTTTAAGTGTCCACCTTTCACAGTTATTTTCAAAGCCGGCTGGGTACTTGTTGTTGTTGTTGTTGACTAATCGTTGTTTTTGTTTGTGTACACTCACGTCTTAGCCATTCACATTGCTGGGTTTTACCGCAAGAATTACTAGCATCTTGAGTCTGAGAGTGCACTCATTGCATCAGACGGGGTTGTAAAACGAGTTACACTATCATCTAGAGGCTGTTTATTCTGCATCCCACAGTAAACGGTTCGCATAAGTGTCATGAACATCTTTGACACATGTGCGATCGAGCTCATCAATACAATCTCGCTTGTACAAACTGGTCAATATTGACACATGTCAATGGCCCCTTGTTTACTTTACCGGCAGCGAGTGCATTCAGACCAGGTTAGGGACACCATATGCAAGTTAGCTAACTGCAGGGGGCAGTTGACGACTGGCGGTCTATCGCTGCCCTGTGTACCCCAGGGCCAGATGATAGCATGGCGGGGATGTTGTTGTGATGAGAATAGAGTATTGTAAACATGGGAACAATGGAGACAAGAGAGAAAACATAGTAGCAAGACGTCAATAAGAGATAGAGCGTGGAGGAGTATCAGTGCTTATATCGTATGCTCACAGTGCACCATCAATAACTGGCCATAATTATAAATAGACTAATTAAAATCACGCACACACACACACACACACACATATATATATATATATATATATATATATATATATATATATATATATATATATATATATATATATATATATATATATATATATATATATATACACACACACATACACACACACACACACACACACACATATATATATATATATATATATATATATATATATATATATATATATATATATATATACACACACACACACACACACACACATATATATATATATATATATATATATATATCCGTCCATCCATCCATCATGTGCCATGCCGATAAGCGTGGGCGGTCATGTTCTGCCAACTCACTCGATCACCAGAGTCGTGAATCAGCTCCATGTTCCTGTCTCGACCATACCACGTGACCAAGCCATCCAGGTATTTACTTCTCGGTCTTCCCCTTGGTCTGTTCCCTTCGATCTTGCCAGTTGTCACCAATTCATTTCTTCTCATAGCATGTCTAAAACAATGTTGACTGTCTACACTACATCTAATGACTAATCAGTTTACGATCTTCATTTGTTTCTTGAAGGACTTGTTCATTGGTTTTTCTATCTGTCCTTGTTATTCATTACATTTTCCTCAGAAACCACATTTCCAGAGCCATTAGCTGTTTTTCAGCTTGACTGCTCATTGCCCACGCTTCACATCCATACAAAAGTATAGGTTCTATGTAGCACTTCAACACTCTTTTTCTCGTTTCAACTTATATCTTGTTATTGGTCAGTATGTTTTTCATCTTGCAAAAGACTACCTTCGCAATGGCAATTTTTGTTCTAATCTCTTCAAGACATCTCCCATCAGATGTTATGACTGTGCCGAGATAACTGTCGATTCACTTGCTTAAGAATATGCCCATTTACTCGTATATCACATTATGATATTTCCTTCTTCCCAGTGACGACCATAATCTGTGTCTTCTTACTATTCAATTCTAACCCTTTACTTTACTTTACTTACTTTTACTACTTTACTTTAGCGTCTTTACTTTTTAACCCTAGTTGTTCACTGTGTGCAACAACCGCATCTACTAAATGTTGCAGGTCCTGTTCATTGTCTGCAGTCAAGACTGTATCATCTGCATCTATTGTTGTTGATGTATCGTCCCCCAATGTTTATTCCTTCCATATCCTCTCTCTCTCTCTCTCTCTCTCTCTCTCTCTCTCTCTCTCTCTCTCTCTCTCTCTCTCTCTCTCTCTCTCTCTCTCTGTGTCTTTGCTCATCATCATCATGTGCCATGCCGATAAGCGTGGGCGGTCATGTTTCATCATCTTACACGATCATCAGAGTTGTTGATCAGCTCTGTGTTCTTGTCTCGACCAAGACATGTGGTCAAGACATAAATGTAGTTACTTCTCTACCTTCCCCGTGTTTTTTCCCTTTAATTCTGCCAGTTGTGACCAAGCTCCCAGTTTATTTCTTCTCATAAGGTGCCCAAAAATGTGTGACTGTCTGCGTCTAATTTCTCTAATCAATTTATAGTTTTCATTTGCTTCTTGTACGATTTGCTCATGTTTTTGTAAAATCTGTCCTCGATATTCTTTGCATTTTCCTCAGAAAGCATAATTCCACTGTCATTAAATGTCTGCTCATTGTCCACGATTTACATCCATACAAAAGTATCTTTTTAATTGGCCAGTATGTTTTTCATTTTGCAAAAGGCTACCTTTGAAGGTTGTGGGTTTGATTCCGGTCTGCGTCTTTCCATTCAATGGTGCAGATTTTCTCATAGACTCCCGAGTTCGTGCTTTCTGTTGCACTTTCAGCAGACCACCCTGCGGAAATAGACTGAGCCAAAAGAGATAAAACCGGGTGCAATGAAGTCGATTATCTCGATTTTTAATTGTGTTTAGGCTGTTGGTTTTCTATTGACTGCCGCTTCCTTCGACGATGAACTGTATTTTCCGTGGAGGACACTTGTGTTGGCTTGCTGACGGCGGCATTATGCACAGTGTACCTGTGCGGATAACGATGTAGGTCAATATCAGCCTATTAAAAGAGTTGTGAGACAGGGATGTGTAATGTCTCCAGATCTGTTTTCCCTGTACAGTGAAAATATTTTCAGAAATATAGAAGATATGGAAGGAATCATCATTGGGGGGGACGATACATCAATAACATTAGATATGCAGATGATACAGTCTTGATTGCAGGTAATAAACAGAAGACACTAAGAAGACACAGATTATGGTCGTCACTGGGAAGAAGGAAATACCACAATGTGATATACGAGTAAATGGGCATATTCTTAAACAAGAGAATAGGTACAGTTATCTCGGCACAGTCATAACATCTGATGGGAGATGCCTTGAAGAGGTTAGAAGAAGAATTGCCAATGCGAAGGTAGCCTTTAGCAAGATGAAAAACATACTGACCAATAAAACAAAAAAGATATCAATTGAAACGAGAAAAAGAGTGTTGAAGTTGTATGGATGTGAAGCGTGGACAATAGCAGTCAAGCTGGAAAAAAAAAAAACAGCTGATGGCTGTGGAAATGTGGTTTCTGAAGAAAATGCAAAGAATCTCATGGGCAGACAGAAAAACCAATGAAGTCCTTCAAGAAACAAATGAAGATCGTAAACTGATTAGAGACATTAGACGTAGACAGTCAAAATGTTTTGGGCATGTTATGAGAAGAAATGACTTGGAGAACTTGGTGACGACTGGATAGGATCGAAGGGAAGAGACCAAGGGGAAGACCGAGAGGTTAAATACCTGGATGGCTTGGCCATGTGGCATGGTCGAGACAGGAACACAGAACTGATCCACGACTCTGGTGATCGAGTGAGATGGCAGAACATTACCGCCGACGCTTATCGGCATGGCACATGGTGGATGGATGGACCTGTGCGGACTGTTGGCTTGTCGAGACTCCTATCTATTACATTGTTCATATAGGGCAGTGAGGAGCATTTTGTGTGATTTTAACTGGCACAGGAACAGAGCATAATGGGGACGCCCCGTTGAAGGGAAGTTGGAACCGCGACTAATGACTAATGTGTTTCATATGTGTGTGTGTGTGTGTGTGTGTGTGTGTGTGTGTGTGTATGTGTGCGTGTGTGTGTGTGTGTTCGTTGTGTGTATGTGTGTGTGCCTGTGATGTGTGTATATATGTGTGCGTGTGTGTGTGTGTGTGATGTGTATGTGTGTGTGCGTGTGTGTGTGTATAAAGGGATAGCTATGTTCACCACGTGTACATCTACAGTTTGATGTAACTCCTGTCAGTGGGTGAGTGGCGTCAGGCCGTGCTGGTAGACCATGTCGTAGCGAGCATGATGTGTGGGGATTGGACCTGGCCCACCAGGGAGCCCCGCCCCCCAGCGGCAGACCAACAATAGACCTGGACAAAATCACTGATCTCTACCCTGGCTGGTCACGTGTCCCCGAATGTGGACAGCTTTATAAACGTGAAGTCTCACACCTGGGGGTATATTATATCAGCTCGTGCAACTCGCCAAGGGACTAATGATATCAGGTGTGTGTTCGTGTTTGTGTGCAAATCCCAGTGATATCACGGGTTAGTGTATCAAAATCCTAGTGATTTCAGGTTTTAGTGTTGTATGCGAATCCTGGTGATATCAGGTGTTAGTGTATACGAATCCTAGTTATATTAGGTGTTAGTGTATACGGATACGAATATCAGGTGTTAGTGTTATATATATATATCTAGTTATATCAGGTGGGTGTTAGTGTTGAATACATATCTAGTTATATCAGGAGTTAGTGTTGTATACATATCTAGTTATATCATGTGTTAGTGTTGTATACATATCTAGTTATATCAGGTGTGTGTTAGTGTTGTATACATATCTAGTTATATCAGGAGTAAGTGTTGTATACATATCTAGTTATATCAGGTGTTAGTGTTGTATACATATCTAGTTATATCAGGTGTTAGTGTTGTATACATTTCTAGTTATATCAGGTGTTAGTGTTGTATACATATCTAGTTATATCAGGTGTGTGTTAGTGTTGTATACATATCTAGTTATATCAGATGTGTGTTAGTGTTGTATACATATCTAGTTATATCAGATGTTAGTGTTGTATACATATCTAGTTATATCAGGTGTGTGTTAGTGTTGTATACATATCTAGTTATATGAGGAGTCATTGTTGTATACATATCTAGTTATATCAGGTGTTAGTGTTGTATACATATATAGTTATATTAAGTGTTAGTGTTGTATACATATCTAGTTATATCAGGTGTTAGTGTTGTATACATATCTAGTAATATAGGATGTTAGTGTTGAATACATATCTAGTTATATCAGGAGTAAGTGTTGTATACATATCTAGTTATATCAGGTGTTAGTGTTGTATACATATCTAGTTATATCAGGTGTTAGTGTTGTATACATTTCTAGTTATATCAGGTGTTAGTGTTGTATACATATCTAGTTATATCAGGTGTGTGTTAGTGTTGTATACATATCTAGTTATATCAGATGTGTGTTAGTGTTGTATACATATCTAGTTATATCAGATGTTAGTGTTGTATACATATCTAGTTATATCAGGTGTTAGTGTTGTATACATATCTAGTTATATCAGGTGTTAGTGTTGTATACATATCTAGTTATATCGGGTGTTAGTGTTGTATACATATCTAGTTCTATCAGATGTTAGTGTTGTATACATATCTAGTTATATCAGGTGTTAGTGTTGTATACATATCTAGTTATATCAGATGTTAGTGCTGTATACATATCTAGTTATATCAGGTGTTAGTGTTGTATACATATCTAGTTATATCAGGTGTTAGTGTTGTATACATATCTAGTTATATCAGGTGTGCGTTAGTGTTGTATACATATCTAGTTATATCAGGTGTTAGTGTTGTATACATATCTAGTTATATCAGGTGTGTGTTAGTGTTGTATACATATCTAGTTATATCAGGTGTGTGTTAGTGTTGTATACATATCTAGTTATATCACGTGTTAGTGTTGTATACATATCTAGTTATATCAGGTGTTAGTATTGTATACATATCTAGTTATATCAGGTGTTAGTGTTGTATACATATCTAGTTATATCAGGTGTGTGTTAGTGTTGTATACATATCTAGTTATATCAGGTGTTAGTGTTGTATACATATCTAGTTATATCAGGTGTGTGTTAGTGTTGTATACATATCTAGTTATATCAGGTGTGTGTTAGTGTTGTATACATATCTAGTTATATGAGGAGTCATTGTTGTATACATATCTAGTTATATCAGGTGTTAGTGTTGTATACATATATAGTTATATTAAGTGTTAGTGTTGTATACATATCTAGTTATATCAGGTGTTAGTGTTGTATACATATCTAGTAATATCGGATGTTAGTGTTGAATACATATCTATTTATGTTGGATGTGTGTTAGTGCTGTAAGCGAGTCTTAGTCTCGTATAACTGTATGTTTCTGATCGTCAGTGTTGCAGTCAGCACTCACACAAGCTCGACTTTTATTATTATCTCACTCGTGCTTATATACCTACACAATACAATGTTGACACAATACCGTGTTCATATTATCTCAGTCATGCTTATATACCCACATAATGCCATATTCCCATCACCTCAGTCGTGTTAATTTATTAACATATTTTCACACTCATAATGACATGTCAATGTATTTATTCACACACTTTCACGCTTACAGTGTTGCATTTGTGTGAATTCATCCACTGACTGCCGCGCTCACATTTACGCAATAGTGTGAATTCATCCACTGACTGCCGCGCTCACATTTACGCAATCGTGTGAATTCATCCACTGACTGCCACGCTCACATTAACGCAATCGTGTGAATTCATCCACACACTTGCATGTTCATAAATTCTCACAACGTGAAGATATATCCACACACTTACTTGCTCATATTATCTCGCTAGTGTTTATATATCCACACACTTACTTGCTCATATTTTCGCAGTCTCGTTAATTTACCCACACATTTTCACGCTTAAGTTATCATAATAGTGCGAATTTCCCCAGACAGGTGTTAACAGGTTTGTTGTTTCATTGTCACAATACAATAGTAAACATAAGCTGCTTCGGAGACAACATATCCCCAACATTCTACCCGCGTGGAGATAAGTGACTGACTTTATATGGTAGCGGTTTTAATCGTGTAATGTTGTATTAGTGATACTATTGTGAATGTGAAGATCATACCTTCCGGTGACCTAGGACAGCTGTCTCAATCTGTTATAATCTACATACAAACCTGCACGGATGTAAGGATTCTTGGATGCTACAGGGTACGTGCCATTTGTTGTGTTTCATTTCTATTAGCTGCTGACTTCGCAGTTTTCATTTGAAGAAAAGTGGTTAAAAGTGGTTGTTTTAGGAACAATTTAACATGTTTACCGTGAATTAGTGCATATAAACAATAAACATCATCATAAAATCCTAGAGGGAGATTCGATGAGAGTATGGGTGTCATAATTATAACCAGCCTATACAAAGACTCGACGAGAGTATGATCATTATCATCATAACCAGCCTAGACTCAACAGCAAAGACTCGACGTTAGTGTCATTATCATCATCATCAACATCATCATAAACATCCCAAATACAGAATAGATGGTAGAATCATCATAAACACCCAAGACAAAGAATGGACTTTAGTTTCACCATCATCAACATAAGTATCCCAGACAAAGTAGTGATGATAGTATATCACACTGATAACCGAATCACAAAATTAGACAATGAACATTTACAAGTGCAGATGAAACAGCTGACAAAAAAAAAACTGACAAAAATAAACTAACACAACAGTGAAAAAACAACTGACAAAACAACAGACAAAACAACTGAACGATCTTAGACACACTGACCAGCCAAACAATGAATGAAGAACATCAACAAACCACGCAGCAACATATATACATACGTAAAATGCAGAAAATGTATGACATGGACATAAATTATGAAACATAGAATATTAAAAAAAAAAAAACAGAATTGTACAAGACAGAACGTGAATAGAACAGACAAAACGTCTAAAAGTGTCAGAGACAGACACTGTCAAACACGAGAGTGAAACAGACAATCATAATTTTTAACAGATCGGCATATAAAAAGTGTGAAGGACAGACAGAAATATAAAACATGCCTGCATGTCTTAAAACATCTTACAACTAGAGACAATCGACTTTATTGCACAGGGTATTAACCCACATGGCTCGGTCTCTTTCCGTCGAAAGCATCGTACAAAGCTCTAACTCCGTAGCTCCAGCGATGACTCCCAGGAGTCTCCGAGAAAAATGCACTTGTGAACCGAAAAACCTAGCCCGGAATCGAATCCATAACCTTCGGAGGGCGAGACAGACTGTTTGACCACTTAGCCACGGAGACTCCCTTCAAACTTTGCAGGACGTTGCCATAAACTCGAGGTCGATTTTCAGGGCAATTGTACATTCAGTGGTTTGCCATTGTTTTTTGAACGAGATGTCATCATTCAACGTTGCCATCAGCGCACAGGAAGTTTAGGAGCGAGGCATTTATCCCTGTGGACCACGTCGGCGTCTAGGTAAAACATACTCGAAGTAAACCGCAGACATAAAGTGTAAAACACAGAAAGTGTGTCAGACAGACTGAATCGAGATTGTAAACGACACGCAGAAAGTGTAAAATACAGGCAGGCAAAGACAGACTGAAAATGTGAAAGATGGACAGAAAGTGTATCAGACTAACAGAAAGTGTCGATTAGAGAGAAGGCGTAAATCACAGAACGAACGCGTGCAAGACAGATATACGTGTAAAAGACTCGCAGTGTAAACCAAACAAATATAAGTGCCCAAGGAAATAGACAGTGTAAAAGTTTGACGTAAGTGTACACATTCATAAATAAACACACATGCATTGTTCCACGCTCATAGAAGTAGTAGAAAGAAGTTAGGATTAGAGGACGCACTTTAAGTTAGTTGCATATCAATTTATAGGACGTTGCAATCAACACCAGCATTGTTTTTTTTTTTTTTTGTTGCTGCTATAATCTCTTGGCAAGTTTACGTTCAGTAGTCTGAACGACCGGTACCATACCATTTCATTAAAAACAAAATACAACGTAACGCGGTCTGCTGCCAAATCGCGCGCAGTTGTTTTTTTGGAACGCGGGTATGCGGGACGTTTCTAAGAAAGAAACTGTAAAAGACAGACGTACAGTGTAAAAGGCACACGTACAATGTAAACGACAGCGGAAAAGACAGAAAGAAAATGTAAAAGACAAGCAAACAATAAGAAACAAAACAGACAGAAACCCCAGATGGTGTATAAGACAGACATTAAGTACTAAACACAGGAACTGTAAATGACTATCAGAAAAGTCACACACACACACACACACACACACACACACACACACCACACACACACACACACACAGACGGAGAGAGAAAGTGGGGGGGGGGGAGTGTGAGAAACAGATAGACAGACAGATAAGATAGAGAGGTAGTTGGCGGAGAGAGACAGACAGATGAGAGAGAGAGAGAGAGAGGAGAGAGAGAGAGAGAGAGAGAGACGGAGAGAGACTGCGCATTATCCCATTATCCGTGACAGTCTAAATCAGTTGTTCTCAATTGGGGGAGGGAGGGGGGGGGGGGTTGCAGCGGAAATTTTAGGTTTCGGGGAGGGGGGGGGGGGGGGGGGGGATTAAGATTATTTCAAGACTTGCATTAATACAAGAACCGATTACTTTATATTGTTTTTCCCTCCATATTTTACAGTTCTGTACTTGCCGCCATTCTGAAATTCGTTTCATAACGTAACTACACCCGCAATTCGCATTTTATGTAGACGTCTAGACTTGTTCTAGTATGTGTTGTTAAATTTAGCTTTCATTTTTACGTATACTGTGTAGGGGCGGGGGGAGGGGCTGGGAGGGATCTATAGGGAGGAAATACGAAGGAGGGGTTGACATTCTGAACAGATGGTGAAGGGGTGCATGGACCAAAAAGGGTTGAGAATCACTGATCTAAATGAAAAGAGAATGTAAATTATCAATGGAGAGGATGAGGAGTCGACAGAGGGAGGGTGGATGGCGGTTTTCTGCAGTGCCGTACGGGGACTGGGTGTTTCGGATACAAGACGCAAATGTCGCAGCTCCGCTGTTAGCGAACATAATAGAAACAACTACTATTCACGGCGAGCGAAGAAATGGATAGACAGAAAACGATTTTTGAATTGGGTTTCGTACGCAAGTATATAAAGATAGAGAGAATGTTGTAACCAAAGATCTGTAGAAAATATTAAAGATAGATAGACAGGTGTAAGTAAAGATTGGTAGGAAACTATGTAAAGATAACGAGAAAGTAACCAACGATTGGTAGAAAACTATGTAAAGATATAGTTATATGTATAACAAAGGGTAGCCGGAGATTAGAAAAGCCAGACAGAACGATACGAAAGAGATATAGATATTATAACAGAGACAGACAGTTATGAAACGAGATCAGTGTGAAACAAACTTTCGAGATACTGGTAAGATCCAATACAGAAGAAGCAGGCAGATGCAAAAAGCGACAAGTGAAATCAGGAGTAACAACTGGGTTGTGCGCTGAGGTTGTTCGCTCATTACACGAGAGTGGGAGGGAGGGTGAGGACTGGTCGGAGGTTGGGTAATTAATTCCCCAGTTAATGTCAATGTGGGGCATCAAATTTGGCTGGCGACCTTAAACTTGTGTCGTTTAAGGCACTTAACACGGGAGATAAATCCTCGACCAGTTGGTAACATCGGGACTCCACTAGTTACCTGCCCTTGTTATTGCATCGTAAATTATGGTTGATCGGCTGATTACATCACTGCTTGTCCGGTAGTGTAGACAGGGAGTTTACAATCTTACATCATTGCTTGTCCGGTAGGCTAAATAGGGAGTTTACAATCTTACATCACTGCTTGTCCGGTAGTGTAGACAAGGAGTTTAAAATCTTACATCACTGCTTGTCCGGTAGTGTAGACAAGGAGTTTACAATGTTACATCACTGCTTATCTGGCAGCGTAGACAGGGAGTTTACAATCTTACATCACTGCTTGTCCGCATAAACAGGGAGTTTACAATCTTACATCTCTGCTTGTCCGCATAAACAGGGAGTTTACAATCTTACATCACTGCTTGTCCGGTAGCCTAGACAGGGAGTTTACAATCTTACATCACTGCTTGTCCGCATAAACAGGGAGTTTACAATCTTACATCATTGCTTGTCCGGTAGTGTAGACAAGGAGTTTACAATCTTACATCACTGCTTGTCCTGCATAAAACAGGGAGTTTACAATCTTACATCACTATTTGTCCGGTAGCGTAGACAGGGAGTTTACAATCTTACATCACTGCTTGTCCGGTAGCCTAGACAGGGAGTTTACAATCTTACATCACTGCTTGTCCGCATAAACAGGGAGTTTACAATCTTACATCATTGCTTGTTCGGTAGTGTAGACAAGGAGTTTACAATCTTACATCACTGCTTGTCCGCATAAACAGGGAGTTTACAATCTTACATCACTATTTGTCCGGTAGCGTAGACAGGGAGTTTACAATCTTACATCACTGCTTGTCCGGTAGCGTAGACAGTGAGTTTACAATCTTACATCACTGCTTGTCCGCATAAACAGGGAGTTTACAATCTTACATCACTGCTTGTCCGGTAGCGTAGACAGGGAGTTTACAATCTTACATCACTGCTTGTCCGGTAGCGTAGACAGTGAGTTTACAATCTTACATCACTGCTTGTCCGCATAAACAGGGAGTTTACAATCTTACATCACTGCTTGTCCGGTAGCGTAAACAGGGAGTTTACAATCTTACATCACTGCTTGATGGGTTTTTTTTAAAGTTGCATATCCCTTACAGGACGTTGCAATCAACACCAGCATTTTTCAGCTGCTGTTGATGTTCTTGTCTTGGCAAGATTACGCTCAGTAGTTTGCCATTGTTTCTGAGCGGCCGGCTCACATATCCCGTAAGTAACCAACGCGACGCGATCCGCTGCTGAATCTCGCGCAGCTGTGTTGCTCACTTGGATATACGGGATTACGGAGAAAGTCGTTAACCTCTTCGCCAGGGAGACCGGCGTTGGAGGTTTACGATGTCACAATCAAACAGTTGGAGATTTACGATGTCACAATCAAACAGCTGGAGGATTATACTCTTACAAATGGTTTATTGATTAGTCTGGCCTGGAGACAAGTGTGTACTTCATTTTGTCATTCTCTAGTACAGGTCAACGAAATGTCCTGGTTAGTCTTTCCTCTTGGTAAAATGGCTAAACTACTTTTCTCTGTTAGTGAAGTTTATTGGCTACTTTTCTCTGTTAGTGAAGTTTATTGGCTGCTTTTCTCTGTTAGTGAAGTTTATTGGCTGCTTTTCTCTGTTAGTGAAGTTTATTGGCTACTTTTCTCTGTTAGTGAAGTTTATTGGCTGCTTTTCTCTGTTAGTGAAGTGTATTGGCTACTTTTCTCTGTTAGTGAAGTGTATTGGCTACTTTTCTCTGTTAGTGAAGTTTATTGGCTACTTTTCTCTGTTATTGAAGTTTATTGGCTACTTTTCTCTGCTAGTGAAGTTTATCATTTACCATTCTCTGTTAACGAAACTTCGTGGTTACTCATTTCTGCAAACCAAGTTCCTGTAATGGAAAATTTTCTAGCTACTGCTTTTCTGTCGTTTCAACAAAGTTTGTTGCTCAGTTCATCCTTTCTAGGAAGCTTGTCGGTTACTTTGTTCCGCACGAAAAAAATATTTTTAGTTGTATTCTGTATTAGTGTGTCCTACAACATCTTGGCCGGCGCGCTGTTGTGACGGTTAGGGTGTTGCGACAATTATGATGTGATCACTGCCGGACGAGAGTTCAATACCGTCTCTCTTCGTTCGCCACGAGAGTGAAAGGATAGCCGCCAGGTTATCCGCGCACCCAGGCCTATACAGTTTGGCGATCGTTACACTTCACATACCCACGTCAGATCAGCAACAAGTTTTTTATTTTTTTCGGGGGGGGGGGTGTGACCAAAATTTACTGGGTAATTTCAAGCGGCTGTGATTTCCTGTCGGTACTAGTTCCCTCTGCAAAATGTATTGCTTAGTTTGGTATATGAGGGACGTTAGTTTTCCAGGCGGCCTTAAATCCTGAGGCTCAAAGACCCCCCCCCCCCCCCCCCCTCTCCCCTCTCCCGGCATACACCGCAAGTTACTACATTGGCAGTAAATGACAGATGCTTTCAGTGAATTTGCTGTTTTGTGTCCGGTCAAAGAAGCTGGTTGGGTCGGTCTATCTTTGTCAGTAAGTTGCAACTATTGAACACACGTCATCCGATCGTGTTGTTTAGAGACAAGTGCTCTCGTCGCTTGTGCTGTTAAAATCTGTTTCTTAAGAAATACGCAGAATCGAATCTGTTTAATCATTTTTAAAAAATAAAAAAGAACAATCTCAGGACATTTGGAAATAGCAACGGGTAGGCCGTAATCCGATGACTTGGAAAATTTGTTAGGGAAGAAAGCATGGCCACAGGTAGATAGAGCTGGTGACCTTGGATGGAATCTGTCTAGGTCGAGGAAACACACCTGACACACAGGCATGCTGAAGTCGGACACACTGGCCTTTGAAGTGCTCAAACTCGGTGTGCCGCTCTCCCCTCTTGTGGGGACAGAAGAAGAAAAAGAAGAAGATGATGATGATGGTAGTGATTATGGTGGTGATGGTGATGCTGATGCTGATAGTGATGCTGATGGTGGTGGAGGTGATGATGATGACGATGATGATGATGATGATGATGATGATGATGATGATGATGATGATGATGATGATGATGATGATGATGACGATGATGATGATCTCATGTTTTCACCACCTACATATCATGTAGAACATTAGCCACATCACTTCCAAACACTGAAACATGAATACACACGCTCATATCGCCCCCCCCCCCCCCCTAATAAGACGTGGCCGACAGCAGGGATTCCTTCAATCAATGGCTGTTGAAAGGATGCTCACAAAATCAAACATGTCGGGCTGAACATGGCCGCCGCGTTGACAGAGACTGGGAGTCGATGGCTGGCGGTAAAGATATACTGAGTTTTATAACTGCTGGAGGGGCATCAATGTTCGCTCGGCTTGTTTCATCGCATTTATTCTTTCGTGTTTACTGGCTTTTAAACAGCGCTCGTATTCTCTCTCCCATCCCTTCTCAGTCTATCTCTTTGTTTTTGTTGTTGTTGTGTGTCTCACTCTCCCTCCCCTCCCTTCAAAGTCTATCTCTCTGTCTCTCACTCTCTCTCCCACTCTCTATCTCACTCTTCCTTTCTCTCTCTCTCTCTCTCTCTCTCTCTCTCTCTCTCTCTCTCTCTCTCTCTCTCTCTCTCGCTCGCTCGTGACTACAAGCAACGGGGTCAGTGGCTAAAACGCAGATACAGCGTCTTAATGGGACAGAGTCCAGTGTAGGACAGCATGAGGACAGTTGTGAAGTATGTCGCAGGTGACAGTAAGAGGACAGTTGGACAATATGTAGTAAGTGACAGCAAGAAGACAGTTGTGCAGTATATCGTAGGTGACACTAAGAGGACAGTTGTGCAGTATATCGTAGGTGACACTAAGAGGACAGTTGTGCAGTATATCGTAGGTGACACTAAGAGGACAGTTGTGCAATATATCGTAGGTGACACTAAGAGGATAGTTGGACAGTATATCGTAGGTGACACTAAGAGGACAGTTGTGCAATATATCGTAGGTGACACTAAGAGGATAGTTGGACAGTATGTAGTAGAGGACAAGAAGTGATAGTAACAGTAGTGTCTAATGAAGGAAAAGCAAGCACAACGTATCTTCTCTCTCTCTCTCTCTCTCTCTCTCTCTCTCTCTCTCTCTCTCTCTCTCTGTCTCTCTCTCTCTCTCTCTCTTTCTCTCTCTCTCTTTATCTCTCTCCATATGTGTGCGTGCTTGCGTGCGTGCGTGCGTGAGTGTGTATGTGTCAGTGAGTGTGTGTGTGTATGTGTGTGTGTGTGTGTGTTGTGTGTGTGTGTGTGTGTGTGTGTGTGTGTGTGTGTGTGTGTGTGTGTGTGTGTGAACCGAGCGTCTCTAAAACCTGACAGAAATGACATGATTCTAACCCACCCTCTTGTTTCAGATCTATCTCTAAAAGGGCCGTTAAGACGACCCCAGGACGAGACCCCAGGACGAGACCCCAGGACGAGACCCCAGGACGAGACCCCAGGCACAGCCATGAACACATCCAAGCCATGCTCCCAGCAAGCCAGCTCCAAGGAGTTTGTGAACAACTTCTGCGCATTCCGTCCCTGGCTGAAAGATTCCACGTCTCAGCTCAACAGCCCTAAGAAAGGTAACTGTCTCAGTGATGTCTAAAGGCGTGTGTGACATCATTCAACACGTATATCAGTGTTCAATAAAGATGTGTGGCCCGCTCTTAAATGTATTCTTGGGAGAATATTGTGGTGGTTTTCCCTTGATTTCCACATTCACATAGGTGGTTTGTGGCTTTTGCATTCAGTAATTTCCGGTTGTCACGTGATCAGCCCTGTCCAAATAGAGTTGCCCTCTGATTCCGGTTGAACTTCTTCGGTACTGTTTCTCTGTTCAGGTCTTGCACCTCCAAGACTAGTGTCTCCTGCTTCAGTACACAGTTGTGTTAGACATATTTCCTTTAGGCAGATCCCTTCCAAGGTAGCGAACTATATCCACCAGGCTTGACCATGGGAATCCCATGGGGAAAAAATGGGGGATTTTCTTAATAGTGTAGGGATGGGATGGGACAAGCATAAATTACCATTGGATGGGACAGAAAAACATGTCCCATGGACAAGCCTGCCAAGCGTGGCCATGGAATGTTATTCCCATGGGAATCCCATGGAACAGGATGGGATGGGACATGCATAAATTACCACGCAATGTAAATTATGTCCCATGGACAACCCTGATATCCACTCATTGGTAGATTTGATTTAATAACAGTTTTGCCAGAGCCTAGACCTTAATACCTACTCTTTGCGATTTCCAACTCTCGAAGTATTTTCATGTGTACAATTCACAAATCTCCTGTTTTTCACATGTATAATTCACACATGTAATCTCATGTTTTCACATGTATAACTCACACATATAATCTAATGTTTTCACATGTATAATTAATACACATAGTCTCCTGCTTTTTACATGTATAATTCACACACATAATCTCCTGTTTTTCACATGTATAATTTACGCATATAATCTCCTGTTTTTCACATGTATAACTCACACATATAATCTCCTGTTTTTCACATGTATAACTCAAACATATAATCTCCTGTTTTTCACATCTATAACTCACACATATAATCTCCTGTTTTTCACATGTATAACTCACACATATAATCTCCTGTTTTTCACATGTATAACTCACACATATAATCTCCTGTTTTTCACATGTATAACTCAAACATATAATCTCATGTTTTTCACATGTATAACTCACACATATAATCTCCTGTTTTTCACATGTATAACTCACACATATAATCTCCTGTTTTTCACATGTATAACTCACACATATAATCTCCTGTTTTTCACATGTATAACTCACACATATAGTCTCCTGTTTTTCACATGTATAACTCACACATATAATCTCCCGTTTTTCACATGTATAACTCACACACATAATCTCCTGTTTTTCACATGTATAACTCACACATATAATCTGCTGTTTTTCACATGTATAACTCACACATATAATCTCCTGTTTTTCACATGTATACCTCACACATATAATCTCCTGTTTTTCACATGTATAACTCACACATATAATCTCCTGTTTTTCACATGTATAACTCACACATATAATCTCCTGTTTTTCACATGTATAACTCACACATATAATCTCCTGTTTTTCACATGTATAACTCACACACATAATCTCCTGTTTTTCACATGTATAACTCACACACATAATCTCCTGTTTTTCACATGTATAACTCACACATATAATCTCCTGTTTTTCACATGTATAACTCACACACATAATCTCCTGTTTTTCACATGTATAACTCACACATATAATCTCCTGTTTTTCACATGTGTAACTCACACACATAATCTCCTGTTTTTCACATGTATAACTCACACACATAATCTCCTGTTTTTCACATGTATAACTCACACATATAATTTCCTGTTTTTCACATGTATAACTCACACACATAATCTCCTGTTTTTCACATGTATAACTCACACACATAATCTCCTGTTTGTCACATGTATAACTCACACATATAATCTCCTGTTTTTCACATGTATAACTCACACATATAATCTCCTGTTTCTCACATGTATAGCTCACACATATAATCTCCTGTTTTTCACATCTATAACTCACACATATAATCTCCTGTTTTTCACATGTATAACTCACACACATAATCTCCTGTTTTTCACATGTATAACTCACACACATAATCTCCTGTTTTTCACATGTTTAACTCACACATATAATCTCCTGTTTTTCACATGTATAACTCACACACATAATCTCCTGTTTTTCACATGTATAACTCACACACATAATCTCCTGTTTTTCACATGTTTAACTCACACATATAATCTCCTGTTTTTCACATGTATAACTCACACACATAATCTCCTGTTTTTCACATGTATAACTCACACACATAATCTCCTGTTTGTCACATGTATAACTCACACATATAATCTCCTGTTTTTCACATGTATAACTCACACATATAATCTCCTGTTTCTCACATGTATAACCCACACATATAATCTCCTGTTTCTCACATGTATAACCCACACATATAATCTCCTGTTTCTCACATGTATAACTCACACATATAATCTCCTGTTTTTCACATGTATAGCTCACACATATAATCTCCTGTTTTTCACATCTATAACTCACACATATAATCTCCTGTTTTTCACATGTATAACTCACACATATAATCTCCTGTTTTTCACATGTATAACTCACACATATAATCTCCTGTTTCTCACATGTATAACCCACACATATAATCTCCTGTTTTTCCCATCTATAACTCACACATATAATCTCCTGTTTTTCACATCTATAACTCACACATATAATCTCCTGTTTTTCGAACTTATCCTTTACGACTAGGCATCCTATCTCACTACCTATGAGCCACGGGGGTCCGTGTCATATCGTTAGATTATGGATTATGTTGTTGTGATGGACAAAGTTGTTGACTGTATCTGTTTGCTGTAGATTATGTTGTATATCGCGTTAATCGAGGGTGTACTTTACTTCCCCAGTGTCAAATGACGCGGCAGTACCAGCAGCCCTTGCTGCATCAGCCTCTAAAAGCTCGTCTCCTTCACCACACGAGACCCTTCCCCAGGGACTGTTCACACCTCTCAGCTGCAACCCTCGCCAGATGTACCCACACCCAGGTCTGTTGGCCCACTCGCCATCTCATCTGCCCTTGAACATCTTCAGCCCGATGTTCCAGGCCGCCTCACACCCTAGTCTGCTCGTGGCTCCAACCCAGACGGGTCTGGCAGGCTTCGGTTTCAAGGAAAACATCTACGGATACGACAGAGAGATGGAGATGTTCCTCCTGAACCACGACGCCGACAAGTCACAACAACTGACCCGGTCTCCTGGCAATCCGGCACAGCTCGTCCTCTCAAGTCTTCAGTATTGCCAGCAGAGGTATTTTAAACAACGACAGCAACAAATAGAGACCGAAAGAGAACAGCAGCGGAAACAACAGCACTGTCGACAGCAACATCACCGAGAAACACATCGACAGCATCATCACCAGCCATCGATTTACAAAAGCACATTCGCTGAGAACCTTCTGCTTCACGGACAGTTATCACCCTTGGCTCACGTGAGCCAAAATTTGACAGCTGTTACCGCATCGATTGCTGTAACCAATCACGACTTTCCATCAGCGTTAATCACGCCCATTTCACCATCCGTATCCAATCATGCTTCAAATCGACTGTCACCATCAAGACACACCCCATCTAGAGCCAGCCGTAGCTACGTGGTAAGTCAGTCACCGTACGATGCCAAAGGGTGTTTCGAATGTATCAAATGCAGCAAGCAGTTCAGTACTCCTCATGGCCTGGAAGTGCACGTGAGACGTACTCACGCCGGGCTCCGCCCCTACGCTTGTCACGTGTGTGGAAAAACATTTGGTCACGAGATCAGTTTGAGCCAACATATGGTAGTACACACCCAAGAGAGGTCATTCAGGGTAGGTCGCTAGTTATACCATCACAGTAGATGTCACTTGATACAATCACAGCAGATGTCAGTTATACCATCACAGTACATGTCAGTTATACCATCACAGTAGATGTCACTTGATACAATCACAGCAGATGTCAGTTATACCATCACAGTAGATGTCAGTTATACCATCACAGTAGATGTCACTTGATACAATCACAGCAGATGTCAGTTATACCATCACAGTAGATGTCACTTGACACAATCACAGTAGATGTCAGTTATACCATCACAGTAGATGTCACTTGATACAATCACAGTAGATGTCAGTTATACCATCACAGTAGATGTCACTTGATACAATCACAGTAGATGTCACTTGATACAATCACAGAAGATGTCAGTTATACCATCACAGTAGATGTCACTTGATACAATCACAGAAGATGTCAGTTATACCATCACAGTAGATGTCACTTGATACAATCACAGAAGATGTCAGTTATACCATCACAGTAGATGTCACTTGATACAATCACAGTAGATGTCAGTTATACCATCACAGTAGATGTCACTTGATACAATCACAGTAGATGTCAGTTATACCATCACAGTAGATGTCACTTGATACAATCACAGTAGATGTCACTTGATACAATCACAGAAGATGTCAGTTATACCATCACAGTAGATGTCACTTGATACAATCACAGAAGATGTCAGTTTATACCATCACAGTAGATGTCACTTGATACAATCACAGAAGATGTCAGTTATACCATCACAGTAGATGTCACTTGATACAATCACAGTAGATGTCAGTTATACCATCACAGTAGATGTCACTTGATACAATCACAGTAGATGTCACTTGATACAATCACAGAAGATGTCAGTTATACCATCACAGTAGATGTCACTTGATACAATCACAGCAGATGTCAGTTATACCATCACAGTAGATGTCACTTGATACAATCACACCAGATGTCAGTTATACCATCACAGTAGATGTCACTTGATATACTCACAGTAGATGTCACTTGATACAATCACAGAAGATGTCAGTTATACCATCACAGTAGATGTCACTTGATACAATCACAGCAGATGTCAGTTATACCATCACAGTAGATGTCACTTGATACAATCACACCAGATGTCAGTGATACAATCACAGCAGATGTCAGTTATACCATCACAGTAGATGTCATTTCATACAATCACTGTAGATATCAGTTATACCATCACAGTAGATGTCACTTGATACAATCACAGAAGATGTCAGTGATACCATCACATCAGATGTCAGTTATACCATCACAGTAGATGTCACTTGATACAATCACAGAAGATGTCAGTTATACCATCACAGTAGATGTCACTTGATACAATCACAGTAGATGTCAGTTATACCATCACAGTAGATGTCACTTGATACAATCACAGTAGATGTCACTTGATACAATCACAGAAGATGTCAGTTATACCATCACAGTAGATGTCACTTGATACAATCACAGCAGATGTCAGTTATACCATCACAGTAGATGTCACTTGATACAATCACACCAGATGTCAGTTATACCATCACAGTAGATGTCACTTGATACAATCACAGTAGATGTCACTTGATACAATCACAGAAGATGTCAGTTATACCATCACAGTAGATGTCACTTGATACAATCACAGCAGATGTCAGTTATACCATCACAGTAGATGTCACTTGATACAATCACACCAGATTCAGTGATACAATCACAGCAGATGTCAGTTATACCATCACAGTAGTATGTCATTTCATACAATCACAGTAGATATCAGTTATACCATCAACAGTAGATGTCACTTGATACAATCACAGAAGATGTCAGTGATACCATCACAGCAGATTCAGTTATACCATCACAGTAGATGTCACTTGATACAATCACAGAAGATGTCCAGTTATACCCTCACAGTAGATGTCACTTGATCCAATCACAGTAGATGTCAGTTATACCATCACAGTAGATGTCACTTATACCCCATCACAGTAGATGTCACTTGATACCATCACAGCAGATGTCAGTTATACCATCACAGTAGATGTCATTTCATACAATCACAGTAGATATCAGTTATACCATCACAGTAGATGTCACTTGATACAATCACAGAAGATGTCAGTGATACCATCACAGCAGATGTCAGTTATACCATCACAGTAGATGTCATTTGATACAATCACAGTAGATGTCAGTTATACCATCACAGTAGATGTCACTTGATACAATCACAGTAGATGTCAGTGATACCATCACAGTAGATGTCAGTTATACCATCACAGTAGATGTCACTTGATACAATCACAGTAGATAGTCAGTTATACAATCACAGTAGATGTCACTTGATACAATCACACCAGATGTCAGTGATACAATCACAGCAGATGTCAGTTATACCATCTCAGTAGATGTCATTTCATACAATCACAGTAGATATCAGTTATACCATCACAGTAGATGTCACTTGATACAATCACAGAAGATGTCACGTGATACATCACAGTAGATGTCATTTCATACAATCACAGTAGATATCAGTTATACACTACAGTAGATGTCAGTGATACATCACAGTAGATGTCAATGATACAATCACAGTAGATGTCAGTTATACCACTACAGTAGATGTCAGTGATACCATCACAGTAGATGTCAATGATACAATCACAGTAGATGTCAGTTATACCATCACAGAAGGATGTCACTTTGATACAATCACAGTAGATGTCAGTGATACCATCACAGTAGATGTCAGTTATACCATCACAGTAGATGTCAGTTATACCAATACAGTAGATGTCAGTGATACCATCACAGTAGATGTCAATGATACAATCACAGTAGATGTCACTTGATACAATCACAGTAGATGTCAGTGATACCATCACAGTAGATGTCAATGATACAATCACAGTAGATGTCAAGTTATACCACTACAGTAGATGTCAGTGATACCATCACAGTAGATGTCAATGATACAATCACAGTAGATGTCAGTTATACCATCTACAGTAGATGTCAGTGATACAATCACAGTAGATATCAGTTATACCATCACAGTAGATGTCACTTGATACAATCACAGTAGATGTCATTATGTATACAATCACAGTAGATGTCAGTTATACCACTACAGTAGATGTCAGTTATACCATCACAGTAGATGTCACTTGATACAATCACAGTAGATGTCAATGATACAATCACAGTAGATGTCAGTTATACCACTACAGTAGATGTCAGTGATACCATCACAGTAGATGTCAATGATACAATCACAGTAGATGTCAGTTATACCATCACAGTAGATGTCACTTGATACAATCACAGTAGATGTCAGTGATACCATCACAGTAGATGTCAATGATACAATCACAGTAGATGTCAGTTATACCACTACAGTAGCTGTCAGTGATACCATCACAGTAGATGTCAATGATACAATCACAGTAGATGTCACTTGATACAATCACAGTAGATGTCAGTGATACCATCACAGTAGATGTCAATGATACAATCACAGTAGATGTCAGTTATACCACTACAGTAGATGTCAGTGATACCATCACAGTAGATGTTCAATGATACAATCACAGTAGATGTCAGTTATACCACTACAGTAGATGTCAGTGATACAATCACAGTAGATGTCAGTTATACCATCACAGTAGATGTCACTTGATACATCACAGTAGATGTCAATGATACCAATCACAGTAGATGTCAGGTTATACCACTACTAGTAGATGTCAGTTTATACCATCACAGTAGATGTCACTTGATACAATCACAGTAGATGTCAATGATACAATCACAGTAGATGTCAGTTATACCACTACAGTAGATGTCATTATACCATCACAGTAGATGTCGTGATACAATCACAGTAATGTCAGTTATACCATCACAGTAGATGTCATTGATACAATCACAGTAGATGTCAGTGATACCATCACAGTAGATGTCATGATACAATCACAGTAGATGTCAGTTATACATACAGTAGATGTCAGTGATACCATACAGTAGATGTCAGTGATACAATCACAGTAGATGTCATTATACCCAAAACAGTAGATATCAGTGATACCATACAGTAGATGTCAATGATACAATCACAGTAGATGTCAGTGATACAATCACAGTAGATGTCACTTGATACAATCACAGTAGATATCACTTATACCATCACAGTAGATATCAGTGATACCACTACAGCAGATGTCAGTTATACAATCACAGTAGATGTCATTTCATACAATACAGTAGATATCAGTGATACCATCACAGTAGATGTCACTTTATACAATCACAGAAGATGTCAGTTTATAAAATCACAGCAGATATCAGTTATACCATCACAGTAGATGTCATTTCATACAATCACAGTAGATATCAGTTATACCATCACAGTAGATGTCACTTGATACAATCACAGAAGATGTCAGTGATACCATCACAGCAGATGTCAGTTATACCATCACAGTAGATGTCATTTCTTACAATCACAGTAGATATCAGTTATACCATCACAGTAGATGTCAATTGATACAATCACACCAGATGTCAGTGATACAATCACAGCAGATGTCAGTTATACCATCTCAGTAGATGTCATTTCATACAATCACAGTAGATATCAGTTATACCATCACAGTAGATGTCACTTGATACAATCACAGCAGATGTCAGTTATATCAGTTATACCATCACAGTAGATGTCATTTCATACAATCACAGTAGATATCAGTTATACCACTACAGTAGATGTCAGTGATACCATCACAGTAGATGTCAATGATACAATCACAGTAGATGTCAGTTATACCACTACAGTAGATGTCAGTGATACCATCACAGTAGATGTCAATGATACAATCACAGTAGATGTCAGTTATACCATCACAGTAGATGTCACTTGATACAATCACAGTAGATGTCAGTGATACCATCACAGTAGATGTCAGTTATACCATCACAGTAGATGTCAGTTATACCACTACAGTAGATGTCAGTGATACCATCACAGTAGATGTCAATGATACAATCACAGTAGATGTCACATGATACAATCACAGTAGATGTCAGTGATACCATCACAGTAGATGTCAATGATACAATCACAGTAGATGTCAGTTATACCACTACAGTAGATGTCAGTGATACCATCACAGTAGATGTCAATGATACAATCACAGTAGATGTCAGTTATACCACTACAGTAGATGTCAGTGATACAATCACAGTAGATGTCAGTTATACCATCACAGTAGATGTCACTTGATACAATCACAGTAGATGTCAATGATACAATCACAGTAGATGTCAGTTATACCACTACAGTAGATGTCAGTTATACCATCACAGTAGATGTCACTTGATACAATCACAGTAGATGTCAATGATACAATCACAGTAGATGTCAGTTATGCCACTACAGTAGATGTCAGTGATACCATCACAGTAGATGTCAATGATACAATCACAGTAGATGTCAGTTATACCATCACAGTAGATGTCACTTGATACAATCACAGTAGATGTCAGTGATACCATCACAGTAGATGTCAATGATACAATCACAGTAGATGTCAGTTATACCACTACAGTAGATGTCAGTGATACCATCACAGTAGATGTCAATGATACAATCACAGTAGATGTCACTTGATACAATCACAGTAGATGTCAGTGATACCATCACAGTAGATGTCAATGATACAATCACAGTAGATGTCAGTTATACCACTACAGTAGATGTCAGTGATACCATCACAGTAGATGTCAATGATACAATCACAGTAGATGTCAGTTATACCACTACAGTAGATGTCAGTGATACAATCACAGTATATGTCAGTTATACCATCACAGTAGATGTCACTTGATACAATCACAGTAGATGTCAGTGATACCATCACAGTAGATGTCAATGATACAATCACAGTAGATGTCAGTTATACCACTACAGTAGATGTCAGTGATACCATCACAGTAGATGTCAATGATACAATCACAGTAGATGTCACTTGATACAATCACAGTAGATATCAGTTATACCACTACAGTAGATGTCAGTGATACCATCACAGTAGATGTCAATGATACAATCACAGTAGATGTCAGTTATACCATCACAGTAGATGTCACTTGATACAATCACAGTAGATATCAGTTATACCACTACAGTAGATGTCAGTGATACAATCACAGTAGATGTCAGTTATACCACTACAGTAGATGTCAGTGATACCATCACAGTAGATGTCAATGATACAATCACAGTAGATGTCACTTGATAAAATCACAGTAGATATCAGTTATACCACTACAGTAGATGTCAGTGATACCATCACAGTAGATGTCAATGATACCATCACAGTAGATGTCAATGATACAATCACAGTAGATGTCAGTTATACCATCACAGTAGATGTCACTTGATACAATCACAGTAGATGTCAGTGATACCATCACAGTAGATGTCAATGATACAATCACAGTAGATGTCAGTTATACCACTACAGTAGATGTCAGTGATACCATCACAGTAGATGTCAATGATACAATCACAGTAGATGTCACTTGATACAATCACAGTAGATATCAGTTATACCACTACAGTAGATGTCACTTGATACAATCACACCAGATGTCAATGATACAATCACAGTAGATATCAGTTATACCACTACAGTAGATGTCAGTGATACCATCACAGTAGATGTCAGTGATACCATCACAGTAGATGTCAATGATACAATCACAGTAGATGTCAGTTATACCACTACAGTAGATGTCAGTGATACCATCACAGTAGATGTCAGTGATACCATCACAGTAGATGTCAGTTATACCACTACAGTAGATGTCAGTGATACCATCACAGTAGATGTCAATGATACAATCACAGTAGATGTCACTTGATACAATCACAGTAGATATCAGTTATACCACTACAGTAGATGTCAGTGATACCATCACAGTAGATGTCAATGATACAATCACAGTAGATGTCAGTTATACCATCACAGTAGATGTCACTTGATACAATCACAGTAGATGTCAGTGATACCATCACAGTAGATGTCAATGATACAATCACAGTAGATGTCACTTGATACAATCACAGCAGATGTCAGTGATACCATCACAGTAGATGTCAATGATACCATCACAGTAGATGTCAGTGATACCATCACAGTAGATGTCAATGATACCATCACAGTAGATGTCAGTGATACAATCACAGTAGATGTCAGTTATACCATCACAGTAGATGTCAGTGATACCATCACAGTAGATGTCAGTGATACCATCACAGTAGATGTCAGTGATACCATCACAGCAGATGTCAATGATACAATCACTAGAAGATGTCAGTTGATACAATCACTAGTAGATGTCAGTAATACAATCACTAGAAGATGTCAGCTGATACAATCACTAGTTGGTTTCGGTGATACAATCACAGTAGATGTCAGTTTATGCAATCACAACATACAGTTGATACCATCACTAGCACATGTCAGTTGATACCGTCACTAGTACATGTGAAATTACTCAGTCACAAGTAGATTAGATTTCAATGTCTGCTTTAAACGTGCGGCGTCAGCGTTTGTTTATCTGAAGGTCGATGACTTCAATGTTTTTCACATTATCATCATCATATCTATCAGTATCATCAACAACAGCTAATATTTCACACAGTATACCACACAGAGACAAGTCTACCACACAGAGACAAGTCTACCACACAGAGACAAGTCTACCACACAGAGACACATATACCACACAGAGACACATATACCACACAGAGACACATATACCACACAGAGACAAGTATACCACACAGAGACAAGTATACCACACAGAGACAAGTATACCACACAGAGACACATATACCACACAAAGACAAGTATACCACACAGAGACAGGTATACCACACAAAGACAAGTATACCACACAGAGACAAGTATACCACACAGAGACAAGTCTACCACACAGAGACACATATACCACACAGAGACACATATACCACACAGAGACACATATACCACACAGAGACACATATACCACACAGAGACACATATACCACACAGAGACAAGTATACTACACAGAGACAAGTATACCACACAGAGACAAGTATACCACACAGAGACAAGTATACCACACAGAGACAAGTATACCACACAGAGACAAGTATACCACACAGAGACAAGTCTACCACACAGAGACAAGTCTACCACACAGAGACAAGTCTACCACACAGAGACACATATACCACACAGAGACACATATACCACACAGAGACACATATACCACACAGAGACACATATACCACACAGAGACACATATACCACACAGAGACACATATACCACACAGAGACACATATACCACACAGAGACAAGTATACCACACAGAGACAAGTATACCACACAGAGACAAGTCTACCACACAGAGACAAGTCTACCACACAGAGACACATATACCACACAGAGACACATATACCACACAGAGACACATATACCACACAGAGACACATATACCACACAGAGACACATATACCACACAGAGACACATATACCACACAGAGACACATATACCACACAGAGACAAGTATACCACACAGAGACAAGTATACCACACAGAGACACGTATACCACACAGAGACACGTATACCACACAGAGACACATATACCACACAGAGACACATATACCACACAGAGACACATATACCACACAGAGACTCGATAAACCACACAAAGATACAGTATACCACACAAACATACGTATACCATACAGAGAGATATTATACCACACAGATACATGTATACCACATAGAGATACGGTATACCACATAGAGACAATGTATATCACATAGAGATACGGTATACCACACAGATACATGCATAACACTTAGAGACACGGTATACCAGCCCAGAGACACACAATATTCACGCATGGTCACTTTGTTTCAGTGTCAACAGTGCGGGAAGACGTTCAAGAGGTCATCGACCCTGTCCACACATCTGCTCATCCACAGCGACACCAGGCCCTACCCGTGCCCATACTGCGGCAAACGGTTCCATCAGAAATCAGATATGAAGAAACATACCTACATACACACAGGTAAGTCATACCTACAAACTTACCTGGCTGCTTACCTAACTAACTACCGACCTTTGCCTACTTAACTTTTTGCCTTACTAACTACCGACCATTCTACCTAACTGCCCGCCTGCCTTACTAACTACTGACCTTTTTACCTAACTACCTGCCTGCCTACTTAACTGCCTGTCTGATTAACTAACTACCTTTCAACCTAAATTACTGCCTGGCTAACTAAATGTGTGCCTTGCTAACTACCGACCTTTCTGCCTAACTACATGACTGCCTAACTGTCTGCCGTAGTATGTACCGACCACGTCTGCCTAACTACTGCCTGCCTACCTACTGTCTGCCTTACTAACTACCGACCTGTCTGCTTGGCACTGATGTCTATTTTTTTGTCTCTTTTAGCATGTCACGTAATATCTATATTTCTTATCTTTGTCCTTAATGTTATCAACGCTAAAGTTTTATTTCTTGTCTACTGTTGTCCTCTGATATCTTCTGTGCTGTGTTCTTTAGCGTTCCCATTAACTTCTTTAGCCTGTACTGTGACATCGTCTTTAGCGTAGCCTCTTATATCGTCTTGAGAGTTCCCTCTCACATCTTCTCCGAGAAAATTACACTCGTGAACCGAATGTCGTAGTCAGGAATCGAATCCATGACCTTCGGGACACGAGGCAACCGTTGTAACCACTTCGCCACAGAGACTCATTGTACAGGGTGTTTGTGAAGTCTCACTACACTTTGTGTGTAGAGCACATTTGATGACGTCATTAAAAAGATGCTAACAAATTCATTAAATTAGTTACAATAGTTACTGCTATGGTCTAACGCTGTTTTGAGACAACTGGAAAGTACTAATGAAGATTCATTTTAACAGGTGTTTGAAACGCCCACCACGGGCTTCAAGACATCACTGCACACGTCTCTTCATATTGTCAAATACCTTCTGCAACGTGTCTGTTGTTATTTCTTGAATGGTAATTCTGATTGCTTCTTCCAGGTCCTCACTTGTGTGTACATTATTTTTCAAAACATTTCCTTTCAAGAAACCCCATATAATTACTCCAGCAGACGACATGCCATTCGCTGCATATTGCTTAACGATGGATTGTGGAGGACATGTTTATGACGTCATCAAATTTGTTCTACTTACAAAGTGTAGTGAGACTTTGCAAACGCCCTATATAAGTTGTTTCAAAACCTATACTCCATTGGGGATACAGGGAGGAAGCAGAAGAAGGAGGAGGAAGAAGTGAAAGAAGAGGAGGGAGAGGGTATCTGCTCTCTTTTTTTGTGTGCATCCGAAGCTTTTTTTATATTTTATAGCCTTCGCTTTTGATCACGTGCTAATACCACCCAGCCTGATATCCTCCCGTGATAATGAACTTGGCTCAGACTTGCACAATGTTCAGTAGTATCAGAAATTAGCCCTCGTCACACACACGTCAGAAATATATCCCCTCGTCACACAATCGTCAGATAGTTGTCATTGTAGTAGACGCGTCACAAGTTTGCTTGCTGTTGAATAATAAATGCTACTAGCATATAAGTTGGTCTGTCGTCGTGGTCGCCTGTTGGCAAGGGTGGTCCCTCTAATTCAATAGTTCTGCCCAGGCTAGATTGGGGTCAGGGAAACCATACACGACCTCTGGCACACATCTCCACAACAATATGGCTACCTCATTGCTGGAGCTGTTATAACCGTGACCCTGGGCTGTATGCCAGCTTGTATGAGATGAGTGATCCCACATTCGGCTGTTTGCCGTTCCTCGCACCAACACGTCAGCTGAACATAATTGTATTGTCCATGTTTCCCCGTTGACGGTCCGCATCTGTCCCCAATAGGAAGCAATAGCGACTTCGTGATGCGCTGATTATTTAAATCATAAATATGCCAAATATAGCAGACCAGCGAGTGCGTTAAAGAGGTTGATGGGGAACGGTACTGGTGATGTTTTTAGCACGGCGGGACGAGGGTTCGATGTCTGTGCTCGTCGCCTGCTAAGTGAGGTAAAGACTGGCAATCCATTCCTCCGTGCGTTCAGGCCTACACGTAAATTGTGCTGGCCCAGCGGATTACAGACTTGTAGCAGAAAACTACCTCGGGACAAATAATATATAAGTAATTTAATAGACAAATAATATATGATAAGTAATTTAATAGACGAATAATGTATGATAAGTAATTTAATAGATGAATAATATATGATAAGTAATTTAATAGACAAATAATATATGATAAGTAATTTAATAGACGAATAATGTATGATAAGTAATTTAATAGATGAATAATATATGATAAGTAATTTAATAGATGAATAATATATGATAAGTAATTTAATAGATGAATAATATATGATAAGTAATTTAATAGATGAATAATATATGATAAGTAATTTAATAGACAAATAATATATGATAAGTAATTTAATAGACGAATAATGTATGATAAGTAATTTAATAGATGAATAATATATGATAAGTAATTTAATAGATGAATAATATATGATAAGTAATTTAATAGATGAATAATATATGATAAGTAATTTAATAGACAAATAATATATGATAAGTAATTTAATAGACGAATAATGTATGATAAGTAATTTAATAGATGAATAATATATGATAAGTAATTTAATAGATGAATAATATATGATAAGTAATTTAATAGACAAATAATATATGATAAGTAATTTAATAGACAAATAATATGTGATAAGTAATTTATTAGACAAATAATATATGATAAGTAATTTATTAGACAAATAATATATGATAAGTTATTTAATAGACAAATAATATTGATAAGCTTATACAACAACATAGTGAGAGCAACTGGAGGACACTCAGAACCCTTCACCATAAGATCTCGGAGTACGACAAGGTTGTGTCCTGTCCCCTCTCTTGTTTATAACATATATAGACAACATATGTAAAGATACCAGCCAGAGACCGCATGACGAGAACACAGAAGAAGAAACATTTGCAAATCCAACCATTAGAGAACTCCTGTTTGCGGACGACCAAGCACTAATATCAAAATCAGAAGCTGAATTACAAGACCACATGAATAGTCTAAACGAAATGTGTAGGGAACATAACATGAAAATTAGCACAAGTAAAACAGAGGTACTGACTATAACTAAAGAAGAAAAAGCAACAACGATTTACCTAAACGAACATCCCTTGAATCAAGTAAAGAGCTTCAAGTACCTAGGAAGTATAATATCATCAAATGGCAAATCAGAAGACGAGATCGAAAATAGGTGCAACAAGGCAAACCAACTCATTGGACAAATGGCACCAATACTAAAGAACAAACATGTATCAATAACTACTAAGAAAGCACTTTACAACACAATCTTCCTACCAACTCTATGCTTACCAATGCCAAACCTGGACAATGACAGAAAAAGAGAAAAGAAAAATCACAACAACAGACATGAGATTCCTGAGAAGAATACTCAACGTATCAAGAAGAGATAAGATCAGAAATGAAGAAATCAGGACTAAAGTGGGGGTTATAGCTGCACTAGATTTTATTAGAAAGCAGCAAGTCAAATGGTTTGGCCATGCAATTAGGTTACCAACTAACAGTATACCACAACAAGCAATGATGTATAGACCAGAGGGAAGCAGAGGAAGAGGCCGACCACGTAAACGATGGACACATGGAATAACAGAGTCCATGGGGATATCGATACATGAAACCCATAAGCGGGCACTCTCCCGCTGTTTATACTTCACCTCGACACCGCAAGGTACTAGAGGAACATGATGAGATGAGGAGTTGAATATTGATAAGTAATTTAATAGACAAATAATATATGATAAGTAATTTAATAGACAAATAATATGTGATAAGTAATTTAATAGACAAATAATATATGATAAGTAATTTAATAGACAAATAATATATGATAAGTAATTTAATAGACAAATAATATGTGATAAGTAATTTAATAGACAACTAATATGTAATAAGCAATTCAATAGTCAAATAATATATGACAATAGACAGATAATATATGATAAGTATTTTAATAGATAAATAATACATTATAAGTAATTTATTAGACAAATAATATGTGATAAGTATTGTAATAGACAAATAATATATGATAACTAATTTACCAGGCAAATAGTATATTATAAGTAATTTAATAAATAAATAAATGGTTGCATATCCTTTACAGGACATCGCTGTCAACATCAGCATCTTTCAGCTGATTGTTGATTTCTTGGCAAGATTTTCTCGGCTCACATTAATAGATGAATAATATATGATAAGTAATTTAATAGATGAATAATATATGATAAGTAATTTAATAGATGAATAATATATGATAAGTAATTTAATAGATGAATAATATATGATAAGTAATTTAATAGACGAATAATGTATGATAAGTAATTTAATAGATGAATAATATATGATAAGTAATTTAATAGATGAATAATATATGATAAGTAATTTAACAGCAAATAATATATAATAAGTAATTTAATAGACACATAATATGTGATAAGCAATATAACAGGCTAGGAAGTTGTACCGTATAGCTCACGGTCTCTGAAACTTACAGCTCATGGTGTTCGTATCTCATAGCTCATGGTCTTTGCAGCTTACAGGCTCTATGAAGCTTACAGCTCATGGTTTTTCTTACTTATAGCTCTTGGTCGTTGAAGCTTACAGCTCATGGTTTTTGTTACTTACAGCTCTTGGTCGTTGAAGCTTACAGCTCATGGTTTTTGTTACTTATAGCTCTTGGTCGTTGAAGCTTACAGCTCATGGTTTTTCTTACTTATAGCTCTTGGTCTGTGAAGCTTACAGCTCATGGTTTTTGTATCTCATAGCTCACAGTCGCAGTATCTCATAGCTCTTAGTCGTTGTACCTCACAGCTCATGGTCGTTATACTTCATAGCTCATGATCATTGTACTTCATAGCTCATGGTAGTTGTACCTCATAGCTCATGGTAGTTGTACCTCATAGCTCATGGTCGTTGTATTTCATAGCTCATCGTCGTTGTACTTCATACTCATGGTCGTTGTACTTCATAGCTCATGGTCGTTGCACCTCATAGCTCATGGTCGTTGTACTTCATAGCTCATGGTCGTTGCACCTCATAGCTCATGGTCGTTGTACTTCATAGCTCATGGTCTTTGTATCTCATAGCTCGTGGTCGTTGTACTTGACAGCTTATGGTCGCTGTACCTCATAGCTCATGGTCGTGGTACCTCATAGCTCATGGTCGTGGTACATCATAGCTCATGGTCGTTGTGTCTTATTGTGACCGAACAAATCATGAATCACACATAACCGTTTGGGGCTGGTGTCTCGGGTCGGTGCGAGGACTTGGTCCGTGCTGGTCACCAGTGCAATGTGTCTGTTGGCTACGGACAAGAGCCGGCACGGGAAATATTCCCTGGCTGAGGCCGGTCGCCGTATGGCTAGTGGAGATATTCCCTCAGTCAGACGAGATATTTCCTCAGTCAGACGAGATATTCCTTCAGTCAGACGAGATATTCTCTCAGTCAGACGTGATATTCCCTCAGTCAGACGTGATATTCCCACAGTCAGACGTGATATTCCCTCAGTCAGACGTGATATTCCTTCAGTCAGACGTGATATTCCTTCAGTCAGACGTGATATTCCCTCAGTCAGACGTGATATTCCCGGAACCGGAATGTGAAATATTTCCATAATCAGTTCTGGCAGTCCATGGATAACACACACACACACACACACACACACACACACACACACACACACATACACACACACACACACACACTCACACACACACACACACTTACGCGCGAGTTAGTTAAAGATATATATATATCACTTTCTCTGTATCCTTCTCTCTCTCTCTCTCTCTCTCTCTCTCTCTCTCTCTCTCTCTTTCCCTCTCTCTCTCTCCCTCTCCCCTCTCCCGCTCACATCGACCCCAGCAAACAGTTTGCCCAGGTCGTCCATCAATTCAGTTACAGCCCTGGGGTTTGGAGGCAGAAATAAATTCGGCCACTTGTCCAGCAATTCTCCGTCTAATTGCCCTTCTTTCGATTAGCCTTCTAATCTAATTGTCGCTTGGGCCCCGGTGTCCAGCAAACACTGACCACACGGTCAAGCGTCCGGGGACGTCCCATAGGACTCATCCTCCTAACTTGTTCATTTATAGGCTGACCTGGGCTGTGGCGCGACATGGTCACTAAAGATGCGCATACTGACACCCAGAAACACGCAGACTTCAGTTAGAGAGAGAGAGAGAGAGAGAGAGAGAGAGAGAGAGAGAGAGAGAGAGAGAGAGAGAGAGGGGGGGGAAGCAGGGAGTACGGTTGGAAAATTAGAGGAGAATAGAGAGATGTTGAGAGTGAGAGAAGGAAGAAGGGATATACAGATTCTGGTCGGATTAATGTTTGAGAATAATTCAATAATCGACACATAAAGTTGAAGAGAAATTAAGAGACAGAGGGATAGAAGAGAGGGAGAGAGATTGAGAGAGAGATGGTGAGAGACAGAGAGACAGACAGAAGAGAGGGATATAGATGGGGCGAGATGGCGAGAGACAAAGAGAAAAAGCAGAAGAGAGGTTGAGAGAGGTAGAGATAGATAGAGAGTGAGATAGAGAGGAAAGATGGGGAGAGAGAGAAATAGAGAGAGGTGGGGAGTGAGATAGAGATGGAGAATGAGATAGGGAGAGATGGAGACGGAGATGAAGAGAGAAAATTGAATATATATAGAGAAAATTGAATAGTGAGGTAGAGAGAGAAATATGGAGAGAGATCAAGCTAAAGAGAGATGGAAAGACAGATGGAGGGAGAAATAGAGACAGATTGAGAGAGAGAGAGTGTGTGTGTGTGTGTGTGTGTGTGTGAGAGAGAGAGAGAGAGAGAGATATGGAGACGGAGATAGAGAGAGAAAGTTGGAGAGCGAGATAGAGAGGGGGGAGAGATGGATACGGAGATAGAGAGAGAAAGTTGGAGAGCGAGATAGAGAGAGGGGGAGAGATGGAGACGGAGATAGAGAGATAAAGTTGGAGAGTGAGATAGAGAGAGGGGGAGAGATGGAGACGGAGATATAGAGAGAAAGTTGGAGAGCGAGATAGAGAGAGGGGGAGAGATGGAGACGGAGATAGAGAGAGAAAGTTGGAGAGTGAGATAGAGATAGGGGGAGAGATGGAGACGGAGATAGAGAGAGAAAGTTGGAGAGTGAGACACAGAGAGAAAGTTGGAGAGCGAGATAGAGAGAGGGGGAGAGATGGATACGGAGATATAGAGAGAAAGTTGGAGAGTCAGATAGGGAGAGAAAGTTGGAGAGTGAGATAGAGATAGGGGGAGAGATGGAGACGGAGATAGAGAGAGAAAGTTGGAGAGTGAGACACAGAGAGAAAGTTGGAGAGCGAGATAGAGAGAGGGGGAGAGATGGATACGGAGATATAGAGAGAAAATTGGAGAGTAAGATAGAGAGAGAAAGTTGGAGAGTGAGATAGAGAGAAGGGGAGAGATGGTGACTGAGATAGAGAGAGAAAGTTGGAGTGTGAGATAGAGAGAGAAGGATGGAGAGAGATAGAGAGAAATAGAGATAGATGGAGAGTGAGATAGAGAGTGGGAGAGATGGAGATGGAGATAGAGAGAGAAAGTTGGAGAGTGAGAGAGAGAGAGAAAGTTGGAGAGTGAGATAGAGAGAAGGGGAGAGATGGTGACTGAGATAGAGAGAGAAAGTTGGAGTGTTAGATAGAGAGAGAAAGATGGAGAGAGATAGAGAGAAATAGAGATAGATGGAGAGTGAGATAGAGAGTGGGAGAGATGGAGACGGAGATAGAGAGAGAAAGTTGGAGAGTGAGATAGAAAGAGCTCATACCATTGTGAAAAGCAACACAATGTGATCTGCTCCCAAATGGCCTGCGGCTGACTTTGAACCCGGTGTGTCGGGATTGTGAACCCGGTGTGTCGGGATTGTGAACACAGTGTGTCGGGATTGTGAACCCGATGTGTCAGGATTGTGAACCCGGTGTGTCGGGATTGTGAACCCGGTGTGTCAGGATTGTGAACCCGGTGTGTCGGGATTGTGAACCCGGTGTGTCAGGATTGTGAACCCGGTGTGTCTGTATTGTGAACCCAGTGTGTCAGGAATGTGAATCCGGTGTGTCGGAATTGTGAACCTGGTGTGTCAGGATTGTGAACCCGGTATGTCAGGATTGTGAACCCGGTGTGTCAGGATTGTGAACCTGGTGTGTCAGGATTGTGAACCCGATGTGTTGGGATTGTGAACCCAGTGTGTCAGGATTGTGAACCCGGTGTGTTGGGATTGTGAACCCGGTGAGTTGAAATTGTGAATCCTGGTGTGTTGAGATTGTGAACCTGGTGTGTGGGATTGTGAACCCGGTCTGTGGGTATTGTGAGATTGCGTTCACAACCCATGAGGCACAGGCGGCGACTGAACGGTATTTTCATGCCAGTCATATATCATCATCATCATGTGCCATGCCGATAAGCATGGGCGGTCATGGTTTGCCATCTCACTCGATCTCCAGAGTCATGGGTAAGCTCCATGTTCGTGTCTCGACCATGCCACGTGACTAGGCCATCCAGATATATTCCCTTGTTATTTTATCCTCAATCTTGCCAGCTGTCACCAGGTTCTCAAATTTAATTCTTCTTATAACGTCTCCACTGTCATTAGAATTTTTTCAATTTGTCTGCTCATTGTCCACGTTTCGTATCCATACAAAAGTACAGGTTCCATGTAGCACTTCAATAATACCGGGTGTTTGTAAAGTCTCACCACACTTTGTATGTAGAACAAATTAGAAGAATGAAGTACATACTGTCAGCAAAAAGTGTGCTCTACTGTCCATCGTGAAGCAATATGCAGCGAATGGCTGTCGTCTGCCGAGGTAATTTTTTTGCACTCCAAACAGAAATGTGTTATCAACTGGGGAAAAGATTTTTTTGTCAAATTGGTTCTGCATACAAGACTTCAAACATCTGAGACTTCAAACATCCCGTGAATACTACAAGCTGTATTCGTATTCGGATTGAGTAATCAGAGTTGTCCGGCACGATCAATGTTAGCACCGATACTCCCCTACTTCCACCAACACCCAAAAAGGCCAACAAAATGGCGATGTTTTCGTTACTGACTTTTCCTGCGTGCCTATCAAATCTTCGCGCCCCTCTCTGGACAGTGCTATCAAATCTTCGCGCCCCAGTCTGGACAGTGCTATCAAATCTTCGCGCCCCTGTCTGGCCATTCTTCAGTAATTAGCTCTGTTTGACACCTCCTAGAAAGTGGGAGACTGTTTTCCGGGAGGTAATCAACTCCAGCAATTCTCTGATTATCGGTCACTCAACTGGGCTAACCCGGACCTCGTCGATAATGTCCTCATGCAATGTTTCACTTTAATCGTGCTCTTTCTTTCTTTCTTTCTTTCTTTCTTTCTTTCTTCTCTTTCGTTCATGCTACTTTTTTCTGTATCTGTTTTTCATTCTGGCTCTTTTCTGTTTTTTTTTTCCTTTTTTGCTTTCTCTCTCTCTCTCTCTCTCTCTCTCTCTCTCTCTCTCTCTCTCTCTCTCTCTCTCTCTCTCTCTCTCTCTCTCTCTCTCTCTCTCTCTCTCTCTCTTGTTTCTTCAACTCGTTGTCTTTTTATTTCTTGGTATTTCTTTCTGTCTCCTTCTATCTTGTTTCCATTTGTCATCATTTCAGTGTGTGTGTGTGTATGTGTGTGTGTGTGTGTGTGTGTGTGTGTGTGTGTGTGTGTGTGTGTGTGTTAATATCTCCTTCTTTTCTTGTCCCTTTATTTCGCATTTGCTTCTCTCTGTCTATTTCTGTCATGCCTCTATCATTTTCTTTCACGTGTCTTATTTGTCTCTTTGTTTCATGCAGACTTCTTTCTGGCTTTCTTCTGTCTCTTTATTTAATGCTTCCTTTTTTTCTGTCTCTTTCTTTCATGATTTCCTCTTCCTGTCTTTCCTTCATTTTAACACTGGGTTTATGTAGCTTGCAGTGATGCAACATCACAGTCAGTACCAAAACACCACACTGACAGTGATCACACATACAATAAAATATCACAACATTGTCACAAGACTATGTGCTCACTGTCACTACATGTTAAACAATAGGATCACAGTCATCAAATACTGGACAATGGCATTACAATTATCAAATACTGGACAATGGCATTACAATTATCAAATACTGGACAATGGCATTACAATTATCAAATACTGGACAATGGCATTACAATTATCAAATACTGGACAATGGCATTACAATTATCAAATACTGGACAATGGCATTACAATTATCAAATACTGGACAATGGGATCCCTATCTAGAATGTTGGACAATGGGATCACTATCTTGAATGCCGGACAATTGGATTACAATCTCGAATGTTGAACAATGGGATCACTATCTAGAATGTTGAACAATGGGATCACTATCTAGAATGTTGAACAATGGGAACTCTTCGCTGGCTGTTGAATGAGGGGACGGAGCACGCATGGGAATGTCCTGAGTGCAGTGATGTCGGTAACTCAACTCAACTCAACTCAACAATGGGATCAATATCTCGAATGCTGGGCTTCAACCATCACACGCAGGATTGCATTTCCGGAGCCACCTATAGACCGTGAGATAGATAGCCGAATGTTTGCTAAAAGTATCGCATAACTGAATGAATGAACACATTCGCTGATATATGTATGTGATATGTTTCAGGAGAGAAGCCATACAAGTGTAGCTACTGTAACAAGTCGTTCAGCCAGTCCTCCAACCTGATCACACACTGCCGGAAGCACACCGGCTTCAAGCCGTTCGAGTGTCAGCAATGTAACCGCGCTTTCCAGCGAAAGGTGGACCTCAGGCGTCATAAAGAAACTCAACATGGCGGGGAGTCTCCCGCGCACGGCGCCCGGCCCAGCAGATCGCCAATCTCCGGACACCGGGAGCCGATCAGACAGGAGCCAGCCAGCAAGTCGATATTTTCCAACGAGGCCAGTCCGCCAGGGTTAACGTCCAGTCTGCTGGTCTCCCCAGCCTCAGACAGCCGCGCGCCTCGATGCACAGATCTAGAGTCAACGCCTCAAACATTGGCCATGCCTCATTCTATACACAGACTGTCGTCAGCACCTTTCCTAAATTGCACGACTCCTCCATCTCCAGCCGGAGAAGTTCTCCGGTCTAGCCCAGACACAACCCCACACAAGACTGACTGGGCGACGACGGCGGCACAGCGTGCAGACTGGACCACCTCATCGATCAGCCCCGATTCTGGAGTAGAATTCAGCAGCCCGAGATGTTTGAATGTTTCTGAAGATATTCACACTGACCAGTCGACTGACCTCTCCAGTGAACAGACGCACACCTGCGACACCAGCTTATCTCCCGGACATGCTACTTTGTTTTCTCATATGTCTTCTTGCGGTGTCAACGGCTCAAAATGGTTGGGGTCGGGCGGACACAGATCGCCAGCAGAAATCAATAACAACTGCAGCGTGGACAACGGTCACACCTTTAGACAGTCATCAGCAGGGAGTATCAACTATCATGTGGCAGACAATAACACCATGAAAATATCCACTGACCGCCATGCCGCTTCAGGAGATGACCGTGTTGACTTCACAGACACATTTCCGGTTAGTGATGACGATGATAGTGAGTTAGACTATAGCCCAGGGTCTCCCGACATCGATGTTGTCACTGACACAGAAAGTGGGTCAGTCACAGACCTGGTTAGCAAGGTTGGTGCTGCTTCAGATATTAAGGTGGATCGACTCCTGCAACCACCATTGGATGTTAAACACGGCTAAGTGGCAATGATGTTTACAGCCACAATGAAAGCAGCGACAGCAGCGAACGTTGATAATATAGAGCGATATAGACGCTGACACTCGACGAGACTAAGATTTTTGTCTCAACTCGACAACAGTCTGTAGCATTCGACAATGGCTTTAATTATAGCCATTGCTTCGACAATTCTACAAAGACAAAGTAGAAAAGTGAAATGCTGCAATGGTTGATACATTGACAAGGAGTTAAACTGTCTGACTTTTCTATAGTACATAAAACAGATGGTTGTAGGCAAAGTGTTTGCTGCCCCGCTCTACAATTCGTGTTATCGTCATGTAGATGAGACTGATGCCTCTTGCACAGATAGCAGTTCCTGTATGAGTGGTAAAATAATGATCAACGATCACCGCGTCAGAACACATTGTTTACACAAGTTTGTCTGACTGCACAACTGTGCCGCAGCTATACAATCTGCAAACATAGATGACGGCACGCGTATGAGATGCTACAAGGGCAGTTAAGATATGTGGTTGTACACATTTGGGAGATGCTACAAGGGCAGTAAGATAGATGATTGTACACATGTGAGAGATGCTACAAGGGCAGTAAGATAGATGATTGTACACATGTGAGAGATGCTACAAGGGCAGTAAGATAGATGATTGTACACATGTGAGAGATGCTACAAGGGCAGTAAGATATGTGGTTGTACACATGTGAAAGATGCTACAAGGGCAGTAAGATAGATGATTGTACACATGTGAGAGATGCTACAAGGGCAGTAAGATATGTGGTTGTACACATGTGAGAGATGCTACAGGGGCAGTAAGATAGATGATTGTACACATGTGAGAGATGCTACAAGGGCGGTAAGATATGTGGTTGTACACATTTGGGAGATGTTACAAGGGCAGTAAGATATATGATTGTACACATGTGAGAGATGCTACAAGGGCGGTAAGATATGTGGTTGTACACATTTGGGAGATGCTACAAGGGCAGTAAGATAGATGATTGTACACATGTGAGAGATGCTACAAGGGCGGTAAGATATGTGGTTGTACACATTTGGGAGATGTTACAAGGGCAGTAAGATATATGATTGTACACATGAGAGATGCTATAAGGGCAGTAAGATAGTTGATTGTACACATGTGAGAGAAGCTACAAGGGCAGTAAGATACGTGTAAGAGAGGATTGTACAGCCAGTACGATCAGCAAGAATGAAGACGACTGTGTAATGATATGTCTACAACACTACTATCACATCATGCAAATGGGTTTAAGTGACACTTGCAATAGGATTTTCTAGTTCATATTAGATTAATGTGAGTGAAATGATATAATCTACATACAGAAAGGAATGTGACAGACATACACTGTGAGGTGACAGAGACACCCAGTGGAGAATGTGATGTGACAGAGAGATACCCAGTGGAGAATGTGATGTGACAGAGAGACAACTAGTGGAGAATGTGATGTGACAGAGAGACACCTAGTGGATAATGTGATGTGACATAGAGACACCTAGGGGAGAATGTAATGTTACAGAGAGACACCCAGGTGAGAATGTCATGTGACAGAGAGAAAACTAAGTGAGAATGTGATGTGGCAGATATAAACAATCACGAACTAGACGTGATTGTGTAATATTATGACATAAATGTACAGTTGCCCAATCATGCCAGCAGACTGGAGAGCTTGGCCTTTGTGTTTCCCTAGCTGCTGAACCGTGAGGTCGACGTTACTGAAGATGACAGAGGGATGTCGGGAGAAACCCCCGCTACCACTGACCGACTGTAGATTGTGTGCTGTGGAACATTGTGACATGATGTGCGTTTGTATTCATCTGTCACTAAATCGTGCCCATCTGTCGCTGAACAGTTTCCACAGGTCATAGATTAGCACTCAACTGTCACTGATTCGTTCTGGCGTGTCACAGATGTGTGCTCGCATGTCACAGAATACTGCAGGTGTTCCCATATCACTGCCCATTTACCACTTATTCCCTCTCACAAGTCACAAGTAGTGCTTACATGTCATAGATTAATGCTCACCTGTCACTGATTAGCTCTCATGGGACAAATATTCCTTGTCACATGTCACAGATTAATCTCACTTGTCAAAGATTAATCTCACTTATCACTGATTAGCTCACACATGACACATATTCCTTGTCACATTTCACAGATTAATTCTCGTGGGTCATGTATTAGTATTCATCTGCTACATATTAGTTCTCAACACTTACAAATAAATTCTCTTTCGTCACTGATTAGTTCTCATCTGCACACATTCGCATGTTAAATGTCATTTATCAAGGATCTATTACTATATGTCTTTATTGTGGTATAGTCCTTAGTTCATTAATGCAGTTCCCGGAGACCAACAATGCGATTCAGATAGTTCCTTTGTTCAATAATTTACTCTTTTCATTCACTAATAAACCGATATTGTTCATTTATTCATGAATATTCATTGTTCACTTGATCAATAAACGTAGTTATGGTAATCAGTTTGTTCATTACTATATCTGAGACATTCCACTGGCTGGATGCCTTCGAGAATGTAAGTCTGACAGTTCATGGCTACACTACACAATATCATGCCCCATACACACACTCCTTATGTCTCTGTGACACAAAGTATAAACCACCGCCCTGCCGACACAAACTATAAACCACCGCCCTGTCGACACAAACTATAAACCACCGCCCTGTCGACACAAACTATAAACCACCGCCCTGTCGACACAAACTATAAACCACCGCCCTGTCGACAGTTTTTGTCTATATTCTATGCCTTGTCTACACACTGACATGCGCTTTCAGGCGAGGGTTAGATGCCAACTCTCGACCTTCGCTAAGGGAGCGAATGCTTAATATAAAAAATAAGTCAAGGTTGCATTACCAGCCTAAGGCACACAGGCCACATGGAACTAGACCCATACTTGTACAGACCAAACTGTAACCAGCCTAAGGCAGACTGGCCACATGGAGCTAGACCCATACCTGTATAGACCAAACTGTAACCAGCCTAAGGCAGACTGGCCACATGGAGCTAGACCCATACTGTATAGACCAAACTGTAACCAGCCTAAGGCAGACTGGCCACATGGAGCTAGACCCATACCTGTACAGACCAAACTGTAACCAGCCTAAGGCAGACTGGCCACATGGAGCTAGACCCATACTTGTATAGACCAAACGTCACGCGGTGGCTGATGTGGGCGGAATAAGTCCGGTCGTCTCTACTTCCCAGGGATATCCTGGTCCCCACTGTAGGCTGAGGCCACTTGCGAGCCCGGGTTACATTTTAAACATTGGAAACTGCACCGGGTGCGGATGGAACCAGCACGGGAGGCCAGCGTCTGGCCTCTACGCTACCCCTGCTGCCTTAGGTCTGAAGGACTGACCACCTGTCCCTGCGTGCGCCCAGGCCTAGGATATGAGGTGGACACACATCTACAGCTGGTTCCTGCTGCGGGACTTTTACACACACACACACACACACACACACACGCTCGCTAACACACACACGCGCGCACGCTCGCTAACACACACACACGCGCACGCTCGCTCGCACACACGATCGCTCACACACACACACGCTCACACACACACACGATCGCTCACACACGCGCTCGCTCACACACACACGCTCACACACACACTCGTTTACACGCACACTCACTCACTCTCGCACGCACTCGCACGCACACATGCTCGCGTGTGCGCGCTCACACACAGTCCCTCACTCTCTCATTCCTCACTCACCATCGTTTACTCTCACTCTGACTCACTCACTCACTGTCTCACTTACTCACTCTCTCACTCACTAACTCTCTCACTTACTCACTCTCACTCAACCACTCTCACTCACTCACTCTCTCTCTCACTAACTATCTTTCTCTCACTCTCTTTCTCTCACTCTCTCTTACTCGATCTTTTTCACTCACACTCTCTTGCTCACACTCTCTCACACACTCTCTCACTCCTCTCTTTCTCTCACCCACTCACTCACTCATTCTCGCTATCAGTCTCTCATTCTCTCACTCATTCACTCACTCTCTCATTCATTCACTCACTCACTCCCACTCACTATTCACTCTCACTCACTTTCATTCACTCACACTCATTCACTCACACTCACTCTCTCATACTGACTGACTGACTCACTGACTGACTGACTGACTGACTGACTTACTGACTCACTGACTCACTGACTCACTGACTCACTCACTAACTCTCACTCACACACTCACTTACTCACTCAATCTCTCTCTCACTCACTCACTCACTCACTCACTCACTCACTCACTCTCACACTCAATCACTTACTTACTCACTCACTCACTCTCTCACAACTCATTAATTCACTCACTCATTCTCACTCACTCATTCACTTACTCTCACTCATTCACTCACTCATTCACTCACTCATTCACTCTCTCACTCACTCAATCTCTCTTTAATCACTCTCTCACTCACTCACTCTCTCACTGTCTCTCACTCACTCTCTCTCACTCTCTCTCACTCACTCTTTCACTCCCTCTCACTCTCTCTCTCTCTCTGACTCCCTCTCGCTCCCTCGCACTCCCCCTCTCTCACATTATGCAATATGCACAATCTCTATACTGTAATGCAATGTACACAATCTTTATACCATAATACAATATAAATTAAAACGCACTAAATAGAGAAAGAGGGATGTAAATAAATAAATAAACGATGAGCACTCATTCATTCACTCAACCCACTTCTTAACCTACAGTGGTACACAGAAGGATAGATGCGCAACGTTGGCTGCTAGAGGGCCAGAGAAGAAAAGAATAACAAGGAGAGGAAAAGATAACCACAACGTAGCACGCTTCATTTACAAGACTAGATTATAGATATCAGAGAAATTCCGGAACTTTAGCAGAGGCTTAAAATATGCCCTCTATAATCCCAATCAGTGAAATGCCCAGTTGCACTGTGCCAGTATCAATGCATAGGAGTAAACAATGGCTAGCATAAGTTAAACAACAGAGATTAAACTAAACAGGTTATACATAACACATAAGTAAACAAATGAAGCTTTAACACATATCCAGTTAAAATATACAGCAGCAAAGACAACTGCAACATGACACCAAGTCAACGATAATGGGCTATACCCCATCCGTAACTCCTTAGTTGGATCGCTGCAGCCCTCTTCCAACGCAAAGTAGTTTTTAGATGTGGCAGTTGGACTTCGGAACCAACAACAATATATCCTGGCCTACCACAGGGATCACCATTATCTCCGGTGCTATTCAACGCCTACACTGTGAGAATCACCAGCGAGCAGATCACTGGTCCGGGGAGGACATTGTCATATTTCGTCAGGGTAAGGACAGAGGTCATGTTGCTGTGGAACTACAAACCGAACTCAATCGCATAAGTACTTGGTGTGTGGAATCTGGGGCAATGGTAAACTCAACAAAGGCAACAGTGACATGGTTCTATTTGAATAATCATATTGTTAATACTCCAACACCAACTGTAAAGCTGTGTTCAGAGACTGTGGAAAGAACGCAGGCAATGAATTACCTAGGGATACGTTTTGATCAAAGCCTTGCTTATAATGTGCACATAGACCAGGTGATAACAAAGACCAAGCGGGGTTTGGCTGCGATACGGGTGATGGTGACAGAAAACTGTGAGCAGCGCCATCTATGTCTTCTATACGAGGGACTGGTCATGTCTGTTTTTGAGTATGCGATGGCGATCCTGATTTTCAGCCGTAAGCAGATAGAAAGGATGGAAAGGGTACAGAACGAAGCTATACCATTATTCTTGGATGTACAAGAGATACAGCATGCAGGGCGACCTTCTTGATTTTCCAACCATTGAAGACAGAATACAAATTTGCAGAGCACGTGCCTACCTCAGAGTTAACGCAAACACACAACATCCACTGCACATTGAAATTAGGAAGGTGAAGGGCAGCAGGTTAAAAAGAGGAAGGTCGTGGATGGGTCAAGTCGAAGACATTCAACAGGTGTGTTCACTGGAGGACTTAGAACCTGGCGAGGAGTGGGTACAAGTGCCAACTGATTTCTGTACGTCTGTTTCAGTTTGCATCCAACTAGTCAGAAAACGCAGGAAAGAAAATCCGGCTGCTGTGGAGGCGGAGGTACAAGCGTTGATCTTCGAGAATTCGTTAGACAGTGATGCTGTCATTTACACAGATGGGTCGGTCGTCCACTATGTGAGAAGCTCATGTGCCTTTACGGCTCAGGCCGGAGGGAGGACTGTGAAGGAGGACTCTGGTTCTGTTATTGTGACCACAAGTAGCCTGTCTATGGAAGTCATGGCAGTAAGTAAAGCAATAACATGGCTCGAGAAACAGACATTCACTGGGACATGTTTCCTTAGCGACTCAATGAGCATGCGCAAGAGGATAGAGACGGGGTGAATCCGAAGAGAGTGGTTGCTGTCTCTGGAGCGGTCTTGGCTGCCAAAGATTAGTTTCATCTTTGTGCCAAGACATGAGGGAGTACGAACGAACGAATGAACGAACGAACGAACGAACCAACTTTATTTACAAAGAAATGAGCAAAGAAATGAGCGGGCTGACAAGCTCCCAGGTATGGCTACTGTGGAGGGCTGACGCGCCATGGACCAGGCTGACATTCTGAATACTCTACCAGAAGTAAGACTTTTGCGAGAACCAAGTGATGACTGTGAATCTGCAACAATGGTCAGACTGCGAGAACGGCAAATTAAAAGAGGGGTGGCCAAACAAGAACACTACGCAGGAAGCCAAAGAAGATTGATAAACCAACACAGAACTGGTGTCGTTAGCCGCTACACGCTGCGGGATTTGCAGAGGAGGGCATCCGAGCACTTATGGACTGAATGGTTCGATGTGCAATGAGGATGATCTGTCGACTAACTAACTAACTAAGTAACTAACTAACTAACTAAGAAACTAACTAACTAACTAAGTAAGTAACTATCTAACTAACTACATAAGTAACTAACTAACTAACTAACCGGGAACAGCATATGTTGCACCGAGACACAGAATGTTTCAGTGCACACAGGATCCGACATTAAGGCCTACTGGGGGATGTACCCCAACTTCTACCTTAGCCCCGAGACAAATGCACATAATACGTCGAGTGCACTGAGCAGACATGATAATACGTCGAGTGCACTGAGCAGACATGATAATACGTCGAGTGCACTGAGCAGACATGATAATACGTCGAGTGCACTGAGCAGACATGATATCGCCAAACCAGACATGACATGAACATGGGCATGGTTCACCAGAGCATGTGGATAAACATGAACATGAAGGGCTCAACCAAATAATCAAACCAGGAAACTGCAACCTTATTCATACTGTAACAAACTCAGTAGGGTATGGAAAGCTCGACTATTGGGTCAGTTTGAAAGGGGATGGGGGAGAGGTTGTGTAGAGGCAATAACCCAAAAACCCACACACAAATATCCAGGAATGTTCCCTACCCATGACTATTGTTGGCGAGTCACATCCGCCAGCACTCTGCAGAAATGCTTTCACCAGACATATTTTAGATAATACACTTGACTGTTTCTCTTCTTCCCAGGCTAATGCGCCTCAATCATTGATATCTTTGACACGGCCTGGTCACACTTGCTGCCTTTATAGATGTTCTTGGATCCTCCCTTCTCCTTGATTTAGGGCCGATCTAGCCGATGCGGCCGCCTCCAGCCGAGGCTCCTCCAGAACTGAATCGCCGGGGCAAATATTGTGCCAATTTTGGCCGGGGAAATTACCCATCATCCCCCGAGCTATGCAACTGGTTCTGATGGTTGCATCAGCATCATTGTGCTATGGCGTGGAGATCTATTTCATTTATATAATCTCCATACACCATAAATCAATAAACACTATCCCTATACCATAATTCAATATATACCATCTCTATACACCATAAGCCGGCTTCTTGACCTAGAGGTTAGCTGACTTTTCTCCGTAATTCTCGTATACTCTCGTAAGTAATGTGACGACGGTGAGAATCAGCAGTGGTTCGAATCGCGTCGGTAGCTAACGGGGTATGTGAGCCTGCCGCTCAGAAAGCAATGGCAAACTACTGAGCGTAATCTTGCCAAGAAATCAACAATCAGCTGAAAGATGCTGATGTTCACAACAATGTCCTGTAAAGGATATGCAAACATTTATTGTTATTATACTATTTATATTATTATATTATATTATTATTTTACACCATAAATCAAAAGACGGTGGAGAGATAATACATTTACAGACCTACAAGCACTTGGAATCAACGACTGGCAAGAGAAGGTCCACCAGAGAGACGAATGGAGACGGATTGTATTTGCAGCAAAGAACCTCAATGGCTCGGAAAGTGAAGAAGAAGAAGAAGAAGAAGAAGAAGAAGAAGAAGAAGAAGAAGAAGAAGAAGAAGAAGAAGAAAAACAAATCAATATACACAATTTCTATGCTGCGAAATATGCCAGGCAATAAATCGTACAATCCATGGTTTGTATCTTCGTTATTCAAATCTCTATTCCATAGTCCATTTTAGATCATTTATGTAACATAATTCAACTTCGTAGTGATCATGTGCCATCATCGTTGGCCATTTCCCACGATCATCTGTCTCTTTCTCTCTCACTCTCTCTCTCTCTCCGTGTCTCTATATCTCTCGCTCTCGCCCACTCTCTGTCTCTCTCTCCCTCTCTCTGTCGCCCTCTCTCTTTCTCTCTGTCTCTCTCGTCCGCTCTGTCTCTCTATTTTCTCTCTCTCCCTCCCTATCTCGCTCGTCCGCGCTCTCTCTCTCTTTCTCTCCCTCTCTCCTGCTCTCTCGCCCGCTCTGTCTCTCTCTGTCTCTCTCTCGTCGCTCTCCCTCTCTCTCTCACTCGCTCTGTCTCTCTCTCACTCTTTCCCTCCCGCCCTCTCTCTCTCACCCGCTCTGTCTCTCTTTCTCTCCCTTCCTCCTCCTCTCTCTCTCGCCCGCTCTGTCTCTCTCTCTCGCCCGCTCTGTCTCTCTCGCCCGCTCTCTCTGTGTCTTTCTGTGTGTCTCTCTCTCGCCCTCTCTCTCCCCCCTCTATGTCTCTCTCGCCCGCTCTGTCTCTCTTTTCTCTCCCTCCCTCTCTATCTCTCTCGCCCGCTCTCTCTCTCTCTCTCTCTCTCTTTCTCACCCGCCCTGTCTCTCTCGTCCACTCTGTCTCTCTCTCTCTCTCTCTCTCTCTCTCTCTCTCTCTCTCTCTCTCGCTCGTTCTCTCTCCCGCTCTCCCTTCCAGTCAAACATCAAGGATGGGGAGCATGCTGGGATAGGTGAAGGCAGGCATGCTCGTGCAGACTAGCGGGCTTCCAGTCAAACATCAAGGATGGGGAGCATGCTGGGATAGGTGAAGACAGGCATGCTCAAGCAGAGTAGCGGGCTTCCAGTCAAACATCAAGGATTGGGAGCATGCTGGGATAGGTGAAGGCAGGCATGCTCGTGCAGAGTAGCGGGCTTCCAGTCAAGCATTAAGGATGGGGAGCATCCGTTGGATCTTTTCCCCAGGACACGCTGGTGTGTTGGGAAACGAGCAGGTTGACGGATTGTCTGGGTCTGCACCGTTGGGTGGTGTAATGGTGCATGACAAGGCAGACGTGGTCTGGGCTCTTTGGGATCGCGTGTGTAGCGTGGGTGAAGAGATACATCCTCACTGTCCAGAGAGAATGATGCCACACAGAGTAACCACAACGATCTGCCAGATACTCAGTTAGCCGAGGATAGGTCAGACGGACACTTAATCAGACTGCAACTGCTACCATTAGTATTGGGACTCTTCGCTGGTTATTGAAGATGAGGAGCGAGAATGGGAATTTCCCGAATGCAGTGCTGTGCTGTGCTGTTGGTTTTTGACTTATCTCAACTCAAGAGTATACAATATTATCTTGTGGTTGTCTTGTAACATCTTGGTTCCTGTAAATATGCCAAGACAATTAGAGAATGGTGTTATCTAGGTAAATTACATTGTTGAAACTTGTAACTTATTTAGAACACTGTCGTTATCACAATGTCACATTACTGTTTTTCCGCTGTCATTTTCTACAATAATTCTATGTGTTATCAGTATGCGACAAAATGAACATAGTTGTCAATAAAGAATATAAAAAGAGACTTAGTTATTTGAGTTTCAATTGTTTCGTGTGTTTGATAATTCTTCAGCACGATAGAAACGTAGGCGTCTGATTTATATCTCCAGCCTGGGGATTGCAAGTTGGTTATCTGCCTACTTCTGTGATGGCTTGATCTCTAGTAACTACCAGATCCTACAACTGTTCAAAAAATGCATCTCTCGCCTGGGTGTTGTCAGGGCTCACACTGAAGGCTGGGGGTTTCCAGGGCCCACATTGGAGGCTGGGTGTTGCCAGGTTGCTAGGGGCCACACTAAAGGTTGGGGGTTGCCAGGGCCCATAATGGAGGCTGAGGGCGCCAGGTTGCCAGGACCCAAACTGGAGGCTGGGTGTTGCCAGGGACCACACTGGAGGCTGGGTGTTGCCAGGGCCCACACTGGAGGCTGAGTGTTGCCAGGGACCACACTGGAGGCTGGTGGTTGCCAGGGCCCAAACTGGAGGCTGGTGGTTGCCAGGGACCACACTGGAGGCTGAGTGTTGCCAGGGCCCACACTGGAGGCTGGGTGTTGCCAGGGTCCACACTGGAGGCTGGTGGTTGCCAGGGCCCACACTGGAGGCTGGGTGTTGCCAGGGACCATACTGGATACTGGGGGTTGCCAGGGCCCACATTGAAGGCTGGGTGTTGCCAGGTTGCAAGGGCCCACACGGAAGGCTGGGGGTATGCCAGGGCCCACACCGGAAGCAAACCATGAGAGAAGCTGTGAGGACGAGTGGGGTTGGGGTTGAGAAGGGATATTCCTCGTGTTTGTCAGTGAGGTAAAGAGTGAATGGCTGCTGCAATGGAAAGTGCATGATTCAATCCTCAGGTTTGTGTACAGTACTACATGAACACAATGAAAGTTACACGTGCAACAAGGATTTCAAACAGCTATTAACTAGAAAATGTGTACGCGTTGTGGCAGTATTCTCAGTATAAAAAGGCCGTTGAGACAAAACTCCCTAGTACTTATCTCATCTCATCATGTTCCTCTTGCACCTTGCGGTGTCGAGGTGAAGTATAAACAGCGGGAGAGTGCCCACTTATGGGCTTCATGTATCGATATTCCCATGGACTCTGTTATTCCCTGCGTCCATCGTTTACATGGTCGGCCTCTTCCTCTGCTTCCATCTGGTCTGTACATCATTGCTTGTTGTGGTATACTGTTAGTTGGTAACCTACTTGCATGGCCAAACCATTTGACTTGCTGCCTTCTAAAAAAATCTAGTGCAGCTACAACCCCTACTTTAGTCCTGATTTCTTCACTTCTGATCTTATCTCTTATTGATACATTGAGTATTCTTCTCAGGAATCTCATTTCTGTTGTTGTGATTTTTCTTTTCTCTTTTTCTGTCATTATCAAGGTTTGGCATTGGTAACATAGAGTTGGTAGGAAGATTGTGTTGTAAAGTGCTTTCTTAGTAGCTATTGATACACGATTGTTCTTTAGTATTGGTGCCATTTGTCCAATGAGTTGGTTTGCCTTATTGCATCTATTTACCCAGCACATGTGCTTGAAATGCCACCACTATCTGAAAATGCCCGCCAACAAGCCATTGTTACGAGGTTAAGTTAATACGTAAGTCACAAATGGCTGCAGAAAAAGAACTACACATGATAACAACTTGAAACCAGTTTATTTTTATACATACATTGTCCCTTTTCTTCTCAACATAATTTCCACCAACATTGACGCACTTATCCCATCGTTTTATCAGTCCTCCCAAACCAGGCTGCATAGAACTGACTGCTTTATTTTCATTTACCCGCCATCCCACAAAACTGTGTGACTTATTTATTGACTCGCCCTCGTAACTTTTTCTACCCAGCTATGCACCGCTTTACGGGACAAACATCTGTCAGCATAAACACTGACAACCCACCTTGGCGGGAGAAATTTCGCGAATGACGCCGAAGTTGAATGTGAAGTGAAAACGTGGTTTGAAAACAGAGCACGCAGTTCTATGCAGCCGGTTTGGGAGGACTGATAAAGCGATGGGATAAGTGCACTACTGTTGTTGGAAATTATTTTGAGAATTAAAGGGACAGTGTATGTATAAACATAAACTGGTTTAAGTTGTTATCATATTTGGTTATTTTTCTACAGCCATTTGTGGCTTACTTATTAACTTACCCTCGTATGTTGGAGACCGGAATGAGCTCGCGAGCCATTGCCTCCAGCAACAGCCATCTCACTGTGTTCAGAAAACACTCCTTCTCTTCCCACACCACCCTTGCCTGTACCCCAGGAACACAATGTCGTGAATAGCAACCCAAGCTCCAATCAAAATGTTGCTAACTATGATACTTTGTTTCCTACCTTGCCCGTAAAACAGTCTCCCTCTATGATGTCAAAGGGGACACCGTTAAAATATGGTGCTGTGCCGCCGATGCCTGCTTCCAATGTAGGCACTTCCAGTGACACTCATAGCAGTCCCTCGCGGGACGGTAATCTACAACCCTATGATACAATCCTGCAGCCCTGCACCAAGCATTCATGATGTCACTCCAGCAAAGACATTTTCCTGCTCCCTCTAACAGCCTTAACTATTTCTAAATAAAGTTTCAAAATCCCTGCAATTTGTATACCACAAGCGACATCTTCCCTTTAGTTTGTAATGTTCGCCAATCACTATCAGTGGCTCAACAAAAATGGTCTATATATAGGCCATCTCAACATCTTTCATCTGCTCAACAAATTACCTGAGCTCTCGGTAATACTGTCCAAACAGTTCCATGTGTTTGGCATCACAGAAAGTCGTCTTAACGACAAAATAACCGACTCCGAAATCTCACTTAAGGGGTTTAAAGTAATTCGGAAAGATGCAAATCAAAAATTAGAGACAGGTATTGCTGTATACATTTCCAATTCCCTAAACTGTTCCGGTAGAAGTGATCTCGAGACAGTAGGGATAGAATGTGTTTGGTTAGAGGTGAAGCCAGCCCGCCAACAACCGTTTCTCATGGGATACCTATATAGGAATCCTTGTGCCGGGTACAGTTGGTATGACTGCTTCACTACAATGATGGATAGAGTGTTTACAGCAGGTAGAGAAGTTATGATACTAGGTGACTTCAACATAGATATTAGTAAATCCAACCAGACATGTGACGATATCATTCTTTCTTACAATTTCAAACAACTAATAAACCGTCCCACAAGGGTTACTGACACATCCTCAACTATAATTGATCATATATATGTTACTTGTCCAGATAATATTATTGAATGTTCTGTTCCTATTAGTACAGTTAGTGACCACTACCCTGTATGTTGTACATGGTCAAGAATTGGGTTCAAATCTCTTAAACATAAACATGTAAGTATCAAATTTAGAAATTTTAAAGCATTCAACCAAGATTTATTTTTGCAAGACTTAAGAAAAGCAGCCCTTGATCACGTTTACCAACTTCCTGACCCGGACGATGCATTAGCTTTCTGGACGAAGACAGTCTACAAAGTGTTCAATAAACACGTGCCAATCAAAGAAGTTCGAGTCAAAAATCAACATAAATCCCCATGGGTCACTAGTGAAGTTCTGGAAATTATGAGAGAGCGAGATACAGCACACAAAAATAAAGACTTCATCAATTACCGCAGACTAAGGAATAAAGTTAAATATGAAATTCGTAGGATAAAAAAAAGACCATTTAAAAAATTTGATTGTAGATAATTCAAACAGTACAAATATATGGAAGGCTATTAACTTGCTAACCAATAAGAAACGCCCTACAGAATCAGCAATACCAAATTCTATAACATGCGATGAATTCAGTTGGTTCTTTCAATCAGAAATAGAGAATCTAAAGTCTTCAATACCAGACTCATCGTGTAATTTAAGTTCACTGGCATCATTCTGTGAGGAGAAGTGCACCAGAAATATTCCCGCTGAGATTCCTTTAATGTCTGTTGCAGACGTTTATAAATATCTCTTAAACCTCAAATCAACAAACTCACACGGCCTAGATGGTATCAGTAATAGAATTCTTCGTTGTGCTGCACCAGTCATTAGTGAGTCCTTAACGTTCATATATAACCAGTGCCTGGCCAAAAACTACTTTCCATCTGCATTTAAAATTGCTAAAGTGTTTCCGCTAATTAAAAATGGCTCAATCGATAATAGCGTTTTGGGTAATTATAGACCTATTTCCTTACTATCGTCGCTATCAAAACCACTAGAGAAAACACATTCATAAAATAACGTTACACCATTTAATTAACAACGATCTAATAATTAACAGTCAATCTGGGTTTCGACCTAAATATTCTTGCCATAGCGCTCTAACAAAAATGACCGATAACTGGCACTTAAACAACAACGGTAGAATTTGTGGAGCGGTGTTTGTAGACTTAAAAAAAAGCTTTTGATATGGTAGATCACGATATTTTAATTAGAAAACTAAAACAAATGAAGATAAGCACCAACATGGTGAACATAATTACGTCATTTCTATCCGACAGACAACAAGTCGTTTCCTTCATCAACTGTCTATCAAGACCCACACAGCTTAATATTGGTGTGCCTCAGGGCTCAATACTAGGTCCGCTGCTTTTTGCAGTTTATATTAATGATCTTCCTTTATATATCAATACAACTTGTGATCTATTTGCAGACGACTGTACTATATATACTAGTCAAGAAGACCGTAGTGAATTAGAGAATTCTTTACAAAAGGAACTCGATAATCTTACTAGATGGAGCAATGAAAACCGTATGCAAATTAACATCGACAAAACCAAATCCATGCTAATAACGACCAGACAAAAACTACAGACACTAGCCATAACTGGATCACCGCTCGAACTCCGCATGGGCACGTTACCTATAGTTAATGTGAATGAACATAAAACACTAGGTCTTTTAATTGACAGCCATTTGAGCTGGAGCTCTCATGTTCACGTTCTTACCAAGAAAATAGCACAAAAAGTTTACCAACTTGCTAAAATTCAGCACTTCCTGGACGAAAGCACACGAAAAATATTCTATACATGCTATATCCAATCACATCTCGATTACTGTTCCACAGTTTGGGATGGTTGCCCTAAATCTAATTTAAAACGACTATGTTCTCTACAAAACCGCGCTATTCGTCTGGTTTCTGGCATAAAGCACGTTGAAAGTAATAATTTGTAGTCATCTAAGACTTCTACCACTTCAAAAGCGCTTCCTTTTTAACAAAGCCAAATTAGTGAACAAAATTATATCTCAAAATACCCCAGAGTATCTTCTGCCGCTGATTCAATCTAATGCAATGAACAGCAGGCGCCTTAATTTGTTACATGTCTCAAAGCCTAGTTTGGACCTATACAAAACATGTTTCGCCTATTCTGGTGCGCACTTATGGATTGATCTGCCTCCAGATCTGAAAACTCCAATGAGTCCCTACACATTTAACCGAAAACTCTTTCAATACTTAATCCGTACCGACTATATGCCACCATAATTCATTTACTGGTATAATTGTTCATTATAATTGTTCATTATAATCGTTCATTATAATTGTTTAACTATAATTGTTCACTATATATGTGTGTGCGTGTGGGAGCGAGAGAGAGAGAGAGAGAGAGAGAGAGAGAGAGAGAGAGAGAGAGAGAGAGAGAGAAAGTGGGTGTCAGAGAGAGTGAGAGAGTGAATGTGTGTGTGCGCACGTGCGTGCGTGTGTGTGGAGAGAGTGATTGAGCGAGAAATGGTAGGGGAATGTGTCAGTGCATGCATTCGTACGTGTATGTGTGAGAGTGAGTGAGGGAGTGTGTGCGTGCATGCATGCGTTCATGCGTATGTATATGTGTGAGAGAGTGTGATTGAGAGAGTGAGTGTGTGTGTGAAGGATTGTGTGTGAGAGAGTGAGGACAGTTCGAGAGTTGATGTGTTAGTGTGTGTGTGTGAGCGCGCGCTATGCGTGTGAGTGTGTGTATATGAAAGAATACAGAGAGAGAGAGAGAGAGAGAGAGAGAGAGAGAGAGAGAGAGAGAGAGAGAGAGAGAGAGAGAGAGAGAGAGAGAGAGAGAGCTGAGCAGATGCATGTCATGTAACACGCATGTTATGTAACACGCGAATCCATATGTTTGTGTATTCTCATCTGTCATATTATCAGTTAAATACCATTTGATTTTATCATGTATAATATGAACTTATGTACATTACTGTAGTTTGAGTGAGAGAGTCATTGAGTGTGAATGAGAGATAGAATGAGTGAGCGTGAGAGTGAATGTGTGTGTGTGTGTGTGTGTGTGTGTGTGTGTGTGTGTGTGTGTGTGTGTGTGTGCCTTCTCTGTGTGTATCTCTGTGTGTGGGAGCATCACTATTTTTACTTCACACACTGTTTGTGTACACATTTTTCTCCATGTCTAACATTTTTATGAGAATGCTCAGACAATTGTCAGTGTATGTGTGTGAGTAAAGTGTGGGAGTTTGTTCATACTAGTTTCAATGCTGACGTGAGACATTTTGTATGTGTCTAGATGTGAGGAGGTGTGATTGTGTGTGGAGGATGTGTATGAGTGTGGGGATATGTGTGGGTGGGGGATGTGTGGGTGGGGGTATGCGTTTGGATGGGTTGGGTTGTGTGGGTTTTTGTGGGTAGTGATATTTGTGGGTGTTGGTGGGATGTGTGGATGGATGTGTGGGGGTGAAAGTAGGGGTGTGGGAATGGGTGTGGGGGATGTGTGTATGGGTGAAGGATATGTGTATGGGACGGGTGTGGGGTGTGTGTGTTTATGTGGGTGGTGATGTGTGGGTGGTTTGAGGAAGTATGTGTGGGTGGCGGGGTTGTGTGGGTAGGGGATTGTGTTGGGTGGATTGGGGATGCAAGGGCGGGTGGGGAGAAGTGTATAGGTGTGTGGGTTTGAGATATGTGTGCGGTGTGTTGGTGGGGGATGTGTGCATGGTGTGTGGGTGGGGGTGTGGTAGTATGGGTGAGGATATGTGTGTGGGTGGGGGATAGTGTGTGGTGTGGGGGATGTGTGTGATGGGTGCGGGGAATGTGTGTATGGGTGGGGTGGTTGGGGGAAGTATGTGGGGGTGTATGTGTGGGAGATGTGTGCGTGGATGGGGAATGTGTGGGTGGGGGTGTGTGAGTGGCTTAGGGATGTGTAGGTGGGTGAGGTATGTGTCGGGGTGGGATGCGTGAGTGGGTGAAGGATGTGTGAGGGTAGGGGTATTGTGATCGAGGGATGTTTGGTTGGGGGTGGGTGGGTGGGGTGTGTGGGTGCTTAGTGGAGGATGTGTGCGTGAGTGAGTGTGTGTTGGTGGACGGGTAGGGAATGCGTGTGTGGGTGGGGAGAGGTGTGTGGTGTGTTGGTTAGGGATATTGTGTGGGTGAGGTATGTGTGTGTGGATGGGGGATTTTTGTGGTTTGTGGGTGGGGGTATGTGGGGTGGATGGGTAAGGGTATCTGTGTGGGTGTGGGTGGGAATATTTTGCGGTATGTGGGTGGGGGATATGTGTGTGGTGTGTAGGTGGGGATGTGTGGTGGTATGTGAGTGTGGGATGTGTTGGTGAGGGATATGTGTGTGTGTGTGTGTGTGTGTGTGTGTGTGTGTGTGTGGTGCGTGGGTTGGGAATATTGCGTGGTAGGGGATGTATGTGATGTGCGGGTGGGGGATTGTGTAGTGGGGGATTGGGTTAAGGCATGTATGGGTGGGTGGAGGATGTATGTGTGGGTGGTGGGGTGTGTGTGTGAGTGGATTGGTGATGTAATGGGTGGTTAGGGAGATGTGTGTGTGTGTGGGGGGGGGGGGGGAGATGTCAGTTGGTGGGGATGTGTGTGTATGGTTTGGGGATGTGTGAGTGGATGTGCGATGTGTGGGTTGGTGGGGGATTGTGTGCCCCCCCCCCCCCCCCAACAGCACTACTATGGTACGTCTCAATGAACATTACGGAACCACTGACAGCCCGGACTTCGGAGTAGTCATGATTGATTGACTGATTGATTTAGGAATCGACATCACAGCATTCGGGGCATTCTCATAAGTGCTCCTTCCCCATCCTCAGTAGCCAGCGAAGAGTTCCAACACTAATAGTACCAGTAGCAATCTGATTATAAGTCCGTCTCACCTTTCCTCTGAGCGTTGAGCGTCGGCCAGATCCCCTCGTCACTCCTCGCTGTCCCATTCTTGACAGACCATGGTAATCCATTTGCTCCTCCTTGGTGTGCACGTGCTCCCACAAGGCCGCAGCCACATCTGCCTTGTCATGTATCGATACTCCACCAAGTTCTGCAGAGCCAGCCAATCTGTCCGTCTGTTCATTTCCCAGCACACCGGCATGCCCCGGAGAAAAGATCGAGGCGATGCTTGTCACCAGTGACCTCCGAAGCGAAGCAAGCCACTCCGCACGAAGCCTGCCCGTCCTCACCCTCGTCAGCATGCTTTCTGAATCAGTTACATTCACGATGTGTGTGTGTGTCGTATTCTCCATTCAGCGGAGAGCTGCAGTGACTGCCTCCACCTCCATTCTTAAGCTGGATGTTGTGGTATCATATGCCAGGCTCTCCTGCCCCAAACACCGACCATTAGCTTTGGCTATGAACCCCCAGCCACTTCTCTCACCTCTTAACACCGAACCATCTGTGTAGATAATCACATCACCCGAGTTCGGAGTAGTCAACCACGAATTACTACCCCTGTGCAAGATCGTCATATTGTGTTGAGTCACCCAAAGTATCGTTTTCCCCTGGTAAGTCTAACAGCAATAGCTATAGTGAGTAGACGTGGGCAAGTCTCTCAAATGACAATAAATCGACGACTCAGAGGTACAGGCATTACTACAAGACGACCTTATGTTGGGCCAAAGTTTACTCACAGATAACGTCAGCAGCGCCTAAAATGGACAGAGCAACATGTCAGATGGACTAGACTGCAGTTGAATGCTGTCCTATTCACAGATGAGAGCAGATTCAACCTATCCTTTTGCTGATGGACTTATGTGGAATTGGCGACGGTGTGGGGAGCGCTTTGCAGATTGCTGTGTTCGTCAGCACAACCGATTTGGAGGTGGCAGTATTCACATTTGGAGAAGATTCAGTTTTCACCATCGGTTGTCTCTTCACGTCTTCCGTGGAAATGTATATGCCGTGACATATCGAGGTGAGGTTCTGGATGCACTGGTTGCTCCTACATTCACACAGCAGGATAACACGCGCGCACACACTGCATGCATTATGCAGCAATTTCTACAGCAGCAGAACACGAGGACAATTGATTGGCCTGCTCTATCTCCAGACATGTCCCCTATCTAACATCTGTGGGACGAGCTTGGACGCAGAGTCTACAGGCAAGGTTCTCCAGCTAATCTGCAACAGCTTGAAGCTGCTCTTACACGTGAAATGGACTTGATTCCCTGGAATTTCCTGAGACTTGTGCGTTCCATGCAGAGCCACTGCCAAGCTTGTTTGCAAGCACACGGTGGACATACCAGATACTGAGGATAGATGTGAATTAATTTGTTTATTGGTTGCATGTTTGGTTTTCTACCTTGCCTGCATGGAATGCAATAAATTTCATAACAATCAAATGTACACATTAATGACCAGCATGAATTCATAGGAAAATGAATAAAGATCCCAAATATGTAAACTTGTAAACACTTATTTACGTTGCACACTGCATTAGACTGATGGTTCGTTTTTAATGTGCTTTACTATAGTATAAGACATTTAGAAGATATGAGAGGAATCGCCACTGGGGACATAACATCAATAACAATGCGGATGATACCGTGATGGTTGCAAACAACGAACAGGATCTGCAACATTTAGTTATACGGTTATTGTACACAGTGAACAAGTAAGGTCAGAATTAAATTGTAAGAAGACTGAGATTATTGTCATCTCTAAGAAGACAAAAATACCACAATGTAATATACGTGTAAATTGGAATAATCTTAAACAAGCGAATCGTCGGTACAACTATCCCGGAACAGTCATAACATATCATGGGAGGTGTCTTGAAGAGATTAGGAAAAAAAAAATCGCAATATGGAAAACAAACTGACCAATAAAACATAGGTCAATTGCAACGAGAAAAAAGTGCTGCAGTGCTACATAGAACCTATATTTTTGTATGGATGTGAAAGTGTGGACAATGAGCAGACAAGCTGAAAAAAACCAAATGGCTGTGGAAATGTGGTTTCTGGGGAAAATGCAAAGGATGCAATGGTCAGTCAGAATACCAATTAGCAAGTCCAACAAGAAACAAATGAAAACCGTAAGCTGATTAGAGAAATTAGATGAAGACAGTCAATATTTTTTTTTTTGGGGGGGGGGGGGGGGGGGGGGGGGGGGGGGGGGGGGGGGGAGCTACGAGAAGGCATAAACTAGAGAACTTGGTGACAACTGCAAGACTGAAGGGAAAAGAACACGGGGAAGGCAGAGAAGTAAATATCTGGATGACTTGACCACATGGCATGGTCGAGAGAAGAACATATAATAGTTGATCCACGACTCTAGAGATCGTGTGAGATGGCGAAACTTGACACCACCCCTTCCCACACACACACACCCACCCCCGGCTTATTGGCAAGAGTATGTAATGGTCATGACTGGCTTCCCAACTGCTGTGCCAGCTTCTGTCTATGTTTGCAGGGCTCTGACGTTAGTGGCTACTGTTTTCAGATTATGTAAATGTGCTTTCTTTTCTATTTCTTTCCCTCTTTTCTAGTATTTTGCGAATTTTTGGCGTTATCCCCGCATTACGTTTTCGTAGCTTTTTATTTGTTGTTTGAATGGATGACATAAGTTGGATTTACCGTGAGTCGCTGCGACAAGAGGCTGGTGGTATGATAATCCCTTGCAACAATGGGAACTAAGATGGTTTTATCACAAGCCATAACAATAACCTGAAATATGTTAGTTTTATACACGGGAACAATAATCTGAAACAAGCTGGTTTTATGAGCTGTAGCAATAAGCTGAAACAAGTTAGTTTTATCAGCTGTAGCAATAAGCTGAAACAAGTTAGCTTTATAAGCTGTAGCAACAAGCTGAAACAAATTAGTTTTATAAGCTGTAACTATAACTATAATCTGAAACAAGTTAGATTTATATGCTGTAGCAATAAGCTGAAACACGTTAGATTTATAAGCTCTAGCAATAAGCTGAATACAATAAGCTGAAACACGTTAGTTTTATAAGCTGTAGCAATAAGTCGAAACTAGTTAGTTTAGAATCCTTAGCAATAACCTGACACACGTTGGTGAAGTCATCTTAAGATATGAAGAGGTGGTTTGGCGAGTTTCTTCTTACCCGCCTATACTGTTCAGACAATTCTATTAAAATTCTGCAAATAGTACTAAACCTATTTGATCGAAAATTTAAGTAGAAAGAATACTTTACACTGAAATTAGGAAAACATGGATTTTCCCCCTTTACATTTTAGTTTCCATGTCTCATTTGGGGAAGTTAATTACATTTTATTGTTCATTTATTTAAACTTGGTATAGAATTCTGTCTGACCCCACATTCAATGTTGCCAGTTAGAATGGATCGCAGGAGCGCGAATCTGCAAAAGAAAATGCAGACCACAAACCAGATATTGTCCAATAAGGCAACATAAGGTCTTCATTACAGGCCATTTTCAGTGAAAGCTCAATCCATTTGTCTAATTAGCACGCCAGCACAAAACGGCATCTCCCAATATTAGCCAGATTACATTTTCCCGTGTTGGCCAAACAATGGCGGCCGACTACAGCAGCCTCCCAGCAAGCAAGCAGATTTTCAAAAAGAATAATAAATTTGACATCACCCGCGGGGAAACCCCCTTATTTTGCAGGCCCTCTGAGATTTCTAGAACGATTATTCTGATTGGACAACATGGCAGCGCGTGAGCTGCAGCCTCGCGTGAGATATGGTGTTTCCCTGTCTCTCTGTTTAAGTAAAGCAGGAACGAGCACATTAGGAACAGCACTCAGGAAAAGTGCCTGGACGGCCATTGAGATCCAATCTCTCGCCAGCAAAAGTCACGCGACAGAAGAGCACGTGCTAATAAACAAAATGACTATCGGCTCGATGAAATCTGTGGTTACAGTTGATGTCATGTGACAGCATCGACAGCTGCATTCACAGATTTGCACGCCCCAGGGTAAACACCACTACCGCCGTTCGGTACAAAGATAACAACTTTACATCAGATGGCAGGATAGAAATATAGATGTGGTTGTAATATGCGTATCGATACTATAAGCGTGGAATTCTCCCTTGATAAATGTTACTTTCCCGCTCTATAAATGTAATGTAACTGCGTATAGTAGGAGACGGAATCAAGTTGAATCATCTTCAACAACCAGCGAAGATTCCCAATACCAATGGTATAGCTGCAGTTTGATTATGTGTCCGTCGTGCCTTTCCTCTGAATGCCGAGTGTCGGCCAGATCCTCTGATCACTCCCTACCCCACCATTCTCTCCAGACTGTGATGACTTATCGGTTCTTCGACGTTCCTGACATGATCCCAAAGGGCCCTAACTGCATCTGTCTTATCGTGTGGTAGACTCGCGCAATCGTAAAACACACCTACGCGCATATGCACAGGCACATCCACATACATATAAATACAGAACAAGGCACACTAATACAAATGAACATGCATACAAAACGGGGCACACACATACACAAATACATAACTTGACACACACACACACACACACACACACACACACAGATTCAAAAACGCCTTACAGCTGATACTACAATAGTAACCCACAATCTGACACATACACACACACACACACATACACACATACACATACATACACATCCGCATACACAGAGACACACAACCGCTCACCCTACCGTAAACACTTCAGAAGCCATGGTGAGGATTGAGAGGATGAATGCGAGAAGCAGCAGGAGCAACACGAGAGAGATGATTCTGTGTGAGCGAAGGCTGTGGTATGGAAGCACTTCATCGACACAGTTGATTCAGAAGACCGGAGCCGGAGATATTGCAGGAACATGAACGCCTACGCCAGTTGGCAGGGTGCATGAAGATGATGATGACCAGTTTATCAGTTATTGCTTTAGTCGTTCGTCGTGTTTCTGATCCATGCATCAATACTTATTTATATTCTAAGCTTGGTACGAGGTGTCTTTTTATTTCTACAAATGTCCTAGAGCTATGAAAGCTCCTCTTATCTTGTGTTTTATTATTTTAATACCTGTGTCTGTCCAACCATCTTTGTCTGCTGCACTAGGTCATGCTGATGCATTACACACGTCAACTAATCATACTTGTGATTTCCCACACATCGAGATATTCGGTAGCGCAATAGTTATCACGTCTGTATGCAGACCAGTTGACCTTACGTTTGAATCCCTATGGAGGCGGTTTTATTTGTTTATTTAAAAGGAAAGTAACATTGAAACGGTATCCCAGGTTGACCCAGCCTAAAACAAGTACCAAGAGCTGTCCTCAAAAGTAAAGGCGGCCGGGTGATATTCACTACAACCACTTGGTGTTACATGACATTCTGTGTTACATACAACATTACCTCATGCGTGTGTAGTTCAGAATCACAACCTCAGCTGTCCGTTAGTCTTATCATCACCATGCATACTGGCGCAGTTTTAATTTTTTACTTGGTATGTTTTCCATAGAGATGTGGTTCATGAAATTAATGTTGCGAATGCCTTGGACTGTCAGAGTAACTAACAACGATTGTCTGAAAGAGGTTAATGAAACTAGAACATTATAATCGACAAAAAGAGTGAGAAAAACAACTTTCTTTGGTCATGTGATGAGAAGAGGGGCATTGGAGGACAACGAGGCAAATGGAAAGATCAATGGAAAAGGAAGCAGAGGCAGATCGAGAGAAATGATGCTAGATGAATTGAGACAGTGGCGTGGAGGAATATCAGCAGCAGAGTTGATAAAGAACACCAAAGACTGAGATCTGTGGAGAGACGTGAACGCCTACGACATCTGGCAAGGCACTTGATGATGATGATGATGATGATGATGATGTTTTCCATTTTGCAAAAGGCTGCCTGTGCCAGGGAGATTTTTGTTCTAATCTCTACAAGGCATTTTATAGTTGTTTCAAGATGGCTGAACAGATACATTATCACGGCTTGTAGAGAATGGTGATGCAGGGAGTGACCAGAAGATTTGACCCACACTCAAAACTCAGAATAAAGGCCAGACAGACACATAATCAGACCGCTCCCGGTACCATAAGCAATAGGACTCTTCGCTGGCTGCTGCAATGAGAGGGCAGCACGTATGGTAATTTCCTGAGTGCTGTCATGTCGGTTCTATACTCAACTTAACTCAGTTCATGACTATATTGAATGTTACAATATTGTTACAGATATAAGTTCAACAAATGTGTCTGGACATTGTCAAATGTTGTAGAAACGGTTTCCCGGTTCCGATATTGCCATCATCTTTCTGCCCTTTTTGTCTTGCCTCTTTCAGGAGCCGGCTTCGTGGTGAAGAGGTTAAGGACGCAGTTTGTAATCCCGCATACCCGCTTACGAAACACAGCTGTGGCCTTACGTTGGTTTTATATGAAATGGTATGGGTGCTGGTCGTTCAGAAAGCAATGGCAAACTACTGAACGTGAACTTGCCCAAGATTCACGAAGAGCCAAAACATGCTGGGGTTGACTGCTACGTCCCGTAAAGGATATGCAACTAACTTTTTAAAAACTCTTTCAGAAGATATCAGATGATGTTCTTGCGACGTCATGTGCCTCGCGCATATCCAAGCATATTTCCCCATGCGTATAAGACATATTTTAATGTCACCGAAGTTGTGATATTGCGTTTACTTTGGGCACTATTGATAAATGTGAATATTCTCAAACATGTGAATCGGTACAATTATCTCGGAACAGTCATAACATCTGATGGGAGGTGCCTTGAAGAGATTAAAACAAGAATCACTGTGGCAAATGTAGCCTTTTGCAAGATGGAAAACATACTGACCAATATAATGATGTCTGTTGCCACGAGAAAAAAGAGTGTTAAAGGGCTACATAGAACCTGTACTCTTGTATATATGTGAAACGTGTAAGTGTCAAGGTCTCAAAGAGGACATGACGGAGAGGACAGAGGACCGACATAGGACATGGGAATAGTGCGGGTATAGTAGACCGATCCATACACCTATGACAGTAGGGTAGAGACAGGACGGTGCCCTTGAACGACAGGACAGGTTCACCTTGGACGGGACGACGCAGTACGCCTGCACAAACAGGCGAGTGAAGGACAGACCCGACTAGCACGACCTCCACGAGGGTCAAGTATCTCGTGACCACCGAACTCAGTATGTAGCGGCAGACGGGACTCAGACGTGGATGAGAGAGGATGCCTGAATGAGTTTGAGAGGAGAATAGACTATTTGCTTAGACTTTAGTGCGAGTGAATGTGGACGCTATTAGACGTGCTGAAGCACGAAGAAGCTACGCTTGTGCAGTTAGGAGTATTGCGAGAGTTGTGCGTGCTTGTAATGACGATGTGTTAAAATTAACATTACGATGCATTAATATTAAACACGTATTGATTTATATCATGTTTTCATTCCTCATCTGTACTCACACCATCTGCCTGTCTGAACCCTATATATAAACCCCTAGAGACGTTGATAGGCTACTTATGGGGGATCGCTCCGTTTTGGCGATACCCTCGGACAGTTAAGGTACACAGGCTACTATTGGTTAACATTAAAAATAGTTTTTGACTGTTCTTGGGTTAACCAAGTAAAACTAGTGAGCACACATCTACGAAAATCATTTCTAAACATAGCTGACGAATAAATTTCAAGTAACTCTCACTCAAACTGATCTAATCTTCATTCTCTCCTCCCACATACTAAATTTGACTGACATCACTATACGACGATACTAATGTTTTTCTTTCCCCACTATAGAATGTGTAAAGTAATGTAATAACAAATATTGTCAAGCGCAGAGATCGTCAAGTACAGAAGTCAACAGTGGTGCTGGAGCAACTCCCCTGTAACAAGTTAAGTAGTACCATATTTCTTTTGATCCCACCAAATAGCCACTCATTTTTTTTTTCATATATGTAAATTTCATAACTATTTTGTCAAAACTCGAGAAGGAAGATAAGCAACTTCTGTATGCAAAAATTTATTTGCAAGGAGATAATTATTTTGTGTTTAAATATTATTATTGGAAATTGTAAAAATGTCAACTCTGGAAAAGTGCATTGAGTTAGGAAAACAGCTAGGTTACTCGGGTGATAAACTCGAAGAATGGAGTGAAAGGAAGCATCCAGAGAATTTGCTAAGAGAAGAAAAAGAGCAAGAGCTACAGAAAAGAGCACTAGAACGCGAACAGAAGAAGTTAGAAATGGAAGCGGCTAACAAAAAGTTAGAAATGGAAGCAGCTAACAAAAAGTTAGAAATGGAAGCGGCTAACAAAATTAGAAATGGAAGCAGCTAACAAAAAGGTTAGAATTAGCAGAAGCTACTAAATTAAAAGAAATAGAATTAGCAGCAGCTACAAGACTAAAAGAATTAGACTTAGAAGCTAAGAAAATTGAGGCCGAAACCCAAATGAAAGTAAAGCAATTATAAATTGACTCTCATTTACAGATTTCAAGTAATAAATTAAAAAGCAAAGAGGAAGAGCAAAAGTTCAAAAAGTTTCAGGAAATTGTTAAACCCTTTTGCTCAGAAGACAGCATCTCCACCTGGACAGAGAACTTCAAGACCCTAATGAAGTACCACGAAATTCCTAAAGAAAACTGGGCCATTATATATATGCGCAACTTGGCAATTGAGCCATTAAAAGTTATAGAAACTATACCCCAGGAATTAAGAACAGACTATGAGTATATCAAACATAGAATAATGCAACATTTTCTTCTTGATGCTGCTGGATATCAGGTACAATTCTCCAAATTATTTCCAAAATCCAATCAAACGTTCATTGATTATGTGTCAGTTGTCCAAGATATATTCAGTAAATGGATAAATACAGCTACAGTTGATAAGAGTTTTGATACACTAAAAGACCTAATGGTAATGAACAAAATTATAACATCAGTACCTACATCCTTTGCAAAGTTTTTACAACAGAGTGATTGTCAAAGCATTCAGCAAATGGAACAGAAAGAGGCCGCATTTTTTACAGCTAACAGAGATACCTTCACACTAAATTCCAGTCAGAATGAAGTAGCAGCTGCTGTAAACATAAAACAGTCAAAACCATCCAACTACAAAAGTAGACCAAAAGCAAAATTTGCACCATGTCCATATTGCAAACTGTCACATGACCAATATGATATGTGTGATCGAAACCCGAATTATCAAACTCACCTTGAAATGATGGTAAGAAAGCAGAAAACTAAACGAAATGAAATGAATACAAAAGGGCAGTCAAATGTTATTTTTGTCGGGCCTGGGGCCACTACTCAGCCAGTTGTGAAGGTCGTCGTATGTTGAAAAACATAAACGCTGCTCTGATCGACACGTCGAGTTCAGACGATGAAAGTGAGGATGAATGTGAGAAAGTGCATGAAGATGTCAATGCATTAGAAGCTATTGATATATTTAACTATGATGATTGTACAACTTGTAATAAATTTCAAACAGATGGGATTTTAGAATGCGGGCATGCCATTCCAGTTACACATGAAAATGCCAATGCCGTTGTATCATCTAAAGGCAAACTCGAATTCCAAAATGGGTTTGTTAACAGACAAGCTGAAAAACATATAATAGCAATGGACATGTGGTTTCTGAGGAAAATGGTTTCTGAGGAAAAAACATATAATAGCAATGTATTTGTGGTTTCTGGGGAAAATGGTTTCTGAGGGGAAACATATAATAGCAATGGACATGTGGTTTCTGAGGAAAATGGTTTCTGAGGAAAAACATATAATAGCAATTGACATGTGGTTTCTGGGGAAAATGCAAAGAATGTCATGGACAGACAGAAAAAAAAACGAACAAGCCCTACAAGAGGCAAATAAAAACCGCAAACTGATTAGAGAAAATAGAAGCAGACAGTCTAAAAACAGTGAATGCATAGTGAAACAGTGAATGCATGGTGAGAGCATCTGGAGGACACTCAGCACCCTTCACCATAAGATTCGGAGACGACAAGATTGTGTCCTGCCCCTTCCCTTGTTCATAACATATATAGACAACATATGTAAAGAAACCAGCCAAATAGAGACAGCAAGAACACCGCATGATGAGAACACAGAAGAAGAACCATCTGCAAATTACACCATTAGAGAATTCCTATTTGCGGAATACCAAGCACTAATCGCAAAATCAGAAGATGAATTACAATACCACATGAATAGTCTAAGCGAAATGTGTAGGGAACATAACATGAAAATTAGCACAAGTAAAACAGAGGTAATGACTATAACTAAAGAAGAAAAAAAAAAATTCACCTAAACGAACATCCACTGAAACAAGTAAAGAGTTTCAAGTACCTAGGAAGTATAATATCATTAAATGGCGAATCAGAAGACGAGATCGAAAATATATGCAATAAGGCAAACCAACTCATTGGACAAATGGCACCAATACTAAGGAACAAACATGTATCAATAGTTACTAAGAAAGCACTTTACAACATAATCCTCCTATCAACTCTATGATACTAATTCCAAACCTGGACAATGACAGAAAAAGAGAAAAGAAAAATCACAACAACATAAATGATATTTCTGAGAAGAATACTCAATGTATCAAGAAGATATAAGATCAGAAATGAAGAAATCAGGACTAAAGTAGGGGTTATAACAGCGCTAGATTTTATTAGAAGACAGCAAGTCAAATGGTTTTGCCATGCAAGTAGGTTACCAACTAACAGTATACCACAACAAGCAATGATGTACAGACTAGATGGAAGTAGAGGAAAGAGGCCGACTACGTAAACGATGGACGCAGAGAATAACAGAGTCAATGGGAATATCGATACATGAAGCCCATAATCGGGCACTCTCCCCGCTGCTACTTCACCTCGACACCGCAAGGTACAAGAGGATCATGATGAGATGAGATGAGAGTCTAATTATTTTTTTAGATGGGGGGGGGGGGACGTTTGGGGTGAAATAAGCTAAAGAACTTGATGACAACTGGCAAGATTAAGGGGACAAGAACAAGAGAACGGCAGAGAAGTAAATATCTGGATGGCTTGACCACATGACATGGTCGAGACAAGAACACAGAGCTGATCCACGACTCTGGTGATCGTGTAAGATGACGAAATATGACCACCCAACGCTTACCGGCATGGCACATGATGATGACTATTGATTTCTTGTCTGTGGCATCAAAAAATGGATGCTGTGATAGGTGGACACTGTTAGATGCGTTTCACGTGCTAGTTCAGGTGAAAGCTGTCTCACTGACGTTCACGTCATTAATTCATGTGCTCACTTTTGTCAAGCCTGGCAACAAACGTGGATCACGCGATTCTCCTAGCCGCATCAGAAACCACCTTGTCGGCAGATCTTTGTGTCTTCCATTGACGCTTCCCCGAACAATGTATGTGCCTTCGATACAATTGTTCGCGGAACAAACGCAGGATGAGCAGTATAGTGGGGATTACTTTAATTCTTTCTCATCACAATGCCTTATGGCTTTACAAGTGTCTCCATCTAGTTCAATACGCGTTTTCGAACAAGATAGAGTAGTTCCTTTTGCATCTCACTGCGTTATATTAGCCATATGTCTACTGCCCATACCATAGGACTAGGATGTTAGAAGGGTATGGCCGGGCTTATGTGATACTCTATGTAAGCCGCCGTGAGTATGTGCAGACATCTCAGGTGACCATATTATGAGGATTGGAAAACTCAAGAAAACAATACACACAATCAATACAATCCCATACTTTTGATTTCCCACACATTACACATATCAACACAACCTTACACTTGTGATGTCCCACACATTACACACATCAAAACAATCCCATATTTGTGATTTTCCACACATTACACACATCAACGCTACCCCATTCTTGTGATTTCCTACACATTACACACATAAGCACAACCCCATACTTGTGATTTCCCACACATTACACATATCAACACAACCCCATACTTGTGATGTCCCACACATAACACAATCCCAAACTCAAGACACAAGTATTTACACATACATACGTACATGCACGCACACTCTTGGTCTTAGATACAAGCAGACACAAATATATACACATATATACGTACACGCGTTCAGAAAGCAAAAGCAATCTACTGGATATAAAAGTGTCTTAAATCACAAGCAGCCAATAAATGATTGGGTTGACTGCAACATCCTGTAACATACATGCAACTAACTGTTTCTAAATCATACATTCATGCAGGCACAAACACTTGAAAGGATACAGATGCAAACACATGCAAGCGACGAGTGTCCGGAGAGCCGTGTTAGTCTATCGCATGCCATCAACTGAAAACGGGAAGTACAACCTTGTCAGTTTTACCACGTCCTGCTGTAGAATCTGCCGTGCAGTCCTGTTGTACCACCACTAGCTGGAGGCAAAGCTGCCATTTTCAATCATGTAACAAAATGAGGAATTCACGCCTAGGTAGTGATTTGACTCCTGATTCCCAAAGCTGGGACATTCATTTCTGGGTTCACATCAGAAATGGCACGGCAGACTAGGGTGGCAACAAGCGCAGACTCTTCTGGGATTCGGGTGAGAAGAGTTGTTTGATTTTCTGGAGTTGTGTAGGTTGAGATATTAGCATAAGGACATAAAGCCACTGGATGCAACTGTCAAATATTGTAGGCGTTGCTGTTGTTATACCGGCATAGACCCTCAACATACAGAGGTCAGAAATGATAAGTTAAGATATGATACATCGACACAGAGCCACAATATTGTCAGTTATTGTACACTGAGATTTGAATACAACGACACAGAGCCACAAGATTGTCAGATTTTGTAGACTTAGACATGAACACATCGACACAGAGCCACAAGATCCTTGGCTATTGTAGGTTGAGATTTGAACACATCGACTTAGAGGTATAAGATCTCGGGGAGTCTCCGTGGCGAAGTGTTCAAGCCGTTTGACTTCGGGTTCCGAAGGTTGTGGGTTCGATTCCGGGCCGCGTCCTTCGGTTCACAAGTTAAATGTTTCAGAGACTCCTGTGGGTCGTCGCTAGAGCTATGGAGTTCGTGCTTTGTGTGACGCTTTCCGCGCTGTGGATAGAGACCGAGCCAAATGGGATAAAATCCGGTGCAATGAAGTCGACCCTGTCGACTTTTAAGCGACTTTTTAGGTATAAGATCGTCGGCTATTGTAGGTTGAGATTTGAACACATCGACACAGAGGTACAAGATTGTCAGCTATTGTAGGTTGAGATTTGAACACATCGACACAGAGGTGCAAGATTGTCAGCTATTATAGGTTGAGATTTGAACACATCGACACAGAGGTACAAGATTGTCAGCTATTGTAGGTTGAGATTTGAACACATCGACACAGAGGTACACGATTGTCAGCTATTGTAGGTTGAGATTTGAACACATCGACACAGAGGTACACGATTGTCAGCTATTGAAGGTTGAGATTTGAACACATCGACACAGAGGTAAAAGATTGTCAGCTATTGTAGGTTGAGATTTGAACACATCGAGACAGAGGTATAAGATTGTCAGCTATTGTAGGTTGAGATTTGAACACATCGACACAGAGGTAAAAGATTGTCAGCTATTGTAGGTTGAGATTTGAACACATCGACACAGAGGTATAAGATTGTCAGCTATTGTAGGTTGAGATTTGAACACATCGACACAGAGGTACACGATTGTCAGCTATTGCAGGTTGAGATTTGAACACATCGACACAGAGGTAAAAGATTGTCAGCTATTGTAGGTTGAGATTTGAACACATCGACACAGAGGTATAAGATTGTCAGCTATTGTAGGTTGAGATTTGAACACATCGACACAGAGGTACAAGATTGTCAGCTATTGTAGGTTGAGATTTGAACACATCGACACAGAGGTATAAGATTGTCAGCTATTGTAGGTTGAGATTTGAACACATCGACACAGAGGTATAAGATTGTCAGCTATTGTAGGTTGAGATTTGAACACATCGACACAGAGGTATAAGATTGTCAGCTATTGTAGGTTGAGATTTGAACACATCGACACAGAGGTACAAGATTGTCAGCTATTGTAGGTTGAGATTTGAACACATCGACACAGCTGATCTGACAAGCAGGACAGCAAAAAGCGAGGAATACACGCGTAACAATATGCACACCAGACAGATAAATATATGGAGGGAGCATGCTACAACTCAGAACAGTAAACACAGAATTTCTCACTTGCTTCACCATTGCTGTCCCAGTCAATGCCCACTTGTTATAAGTACTGTCTTATTTAAAGCACAACTGTTGGTTAGCCTTTGTTTTACTGATGTTTGAATGTATTGAATCATCATAGTCATCAAGTGCCGTACCGGCAGCGATGACGATTATGCTCTCCACGTCTGGCGATCGTTAAGAAAATATAAATCAGTTTGTTTGCTGACACCTTTAAGTTACAAAATGGAAATGTGGCCTTCAGTTAGCTTATCTAACAAAATATTGTCTATGATACTTTGATAATAACATTGAAACACACACACACACACACACACACACACACACACACACTTAAGCGCCATGTATTGTTACTACCAGTCTGCCATTTCCTGGCATCTCCCAATGAAGCACAGGCTCACAACCAACTCATGCCAGCCTCTTGTAGGCTTGTTCATGACTGGTTGGATTGTGTAGCTGTTGTCTACAGAATGGGGTGATCAGTCTCAGTCCCACCCCAATCCTCCTGAATCTCCCTCTTACGACATGAGTGTCTGTTCTGTGCTTTCCTATGAGCCCCGGTAATACACTGACATACTGACAACTGCTACTTTTGTCATAATAACTAATTTTATTATTAACTTTCGTTAATAAAATAAACAATTGTAAATGGTATTCGTAATGTCACTCAACCTATTTTAGCTGGATCCTCTGGTCTCTGGTACAGTGGCAGATCCCGTCAACCACATATATTTCATTGTGATTGTCTACGACGTGCCCATACGTAGTATGAAAATAAACGTAACGCCACTTACTTCTTCCCTCGACGTCTATGAGTGTCCATTATTAAGTGCATATAGTACATGTTTATGCTTGTCGGATGTCACGTTCGGTTATCTGAGTGAGAGTTTCTTGAAACGACAAGTTTTTATCGGAAAAAACCGTAAGTCGGAAGTCAATGCTAAGAGGCAAGTTTGAATCGTCTGCCTTCAAGTCAAGACTTCAAGTTCAAGTTATGGTCGTCAGCTCGGCTAGCTGGTGGTGATGTGTGTTTGTTTCTCCTTGTGGAATCCTCTACCAACCAGCTAGGCTGTGATTCAGCGAAGGTCCAACAGTATCCCAGTCGACATACTCGTACGTCTAGCGTTGAATTTTGTTGTTGATGATGATTGTTTCCAACTGTTTTGGTTTTTTTGAAATAACATTCCTTTTCATTCATTTCAGTTTCAGTTTCTGATTAAATAATAAATTTCATTCAACATTCTTTGAGAAACTCAAATTAACTAAACTTAAAACTATTGATCATTAGCACGAACCATCATGATTTTAAATTTACTAAATTTATATGGCAATTAAAATTCACATTAAACAAAGACATCTAGTGAATCCTTCGATTCCGGTTCTGATAGGCGATCATTCCGCTGCCTCTGTGGGATGCGCTCCCCGGCAGTCGGCAGCTTACACAGATCCATAGAGCACACTTTATTCACAAACTTCCAGTTTCTTAGTTCTATATATTTTAGTTCGTAATGTTTAAGTTTCTATTAAAGTATTATATCACCTAATAATTTTGTGAAAAATAAATTTTTTTAAAAGGGAGAGTTTATACCGCGATATCTCGGAATAGACAGAGTAGTTTATACCGCGATATCTCGGAATAGACAGAGTAGTTTATACCGCGATATCTCGGAATAGACAGAGTAGTTTATACCGCGATAGCTCGGAATAGACAGAGTAGTTTATTCCGAGCCGGCGCGGAATAGACAGAGTAGTTTATACCGAGCTGGCGTATGAAGCTGTTTTAATATCAAGAATAATTTTCCAGATTGGTATCCCCAATAAAAATAATTGTGTCCCCATGCAAGAATTCTTAACTTGCGTTTCTGTACTCTTACTGTTTACAGGCATCCATCTTTGTTTACATTACCGACCTACTATTTCCTGATATTTATGTCATCATAATTCCGGTCCAAGCTGACAGTAATATGCGTTGCTTCAGAAAGACATGATTAGCCAATTCAAACACCAGGCTTCCGACTTACTGGCCTGATGAATTAACAAACAAGGAAATGCTACGCACATAAAGTGCAGGAAAACCTGGTATATGTGAAGCAGGTTGAAAAGAGAGAGGGGGGAGATAGATAACGAAGATAGTGTGAGAGACAGAGATACGAGAAAGATGTGTTGAAAGAGATAACAAAGTGATATAGACAAGTGAGAGAGAGGGAGGGATATATATATATATATATATATATATATATATATATATATATATATATATATAGAGAGAGAGAGAGAGAGAGAGAGAGAGAGAGAGAGAGTGAGAACTCGTGTTCGGTTGGCTAAGCGCCTTTCCCAAGACAACAAAAGTAGAGGACAGATAAGAACAGAAAGACAAGTGTGCAGGTTCTTGTGCAGCCAGATAAAGACCAACACAAAACACAAAAATCCTAGGAAACACTCTTGCTGCCAAAAGCGCGATCATCAGACCTGTACTGGTTGATACCAACACATTTTTTCTTCATTTACCAGGTATCTGTTATGTGGCAACTTCAATTGGCGAATGGGACAGGTCGGGAGAGAACATACCGGGCACTGCTCTTGCTGAGGCCTCGCTTGATACGGATGTTGTCTGTCTAAATCAGGGGTCACCAAACTTTTTTCACGGCGGGCTGGATAATGACGAGCGCGGGCCGCTTACTCATTCTGTACAATACTTGCGCCGGCCTCCGTGGCGAAGGTTCATAATCCCGTATACCCGCGTTCAAAACACAGCTGAGCGCGATTTGGCAGCTGATATTTGGCTTTCAAGATATCATCAATGTTTGGGTTGGAATTGCTGCATCCAATCAAGAGAATTGCTTTCAAATGTTCATCAGTCAATCTCGTTGGATGTGTTGACTTCATATACTTCATTTTTTAAAAAATGTTTGCTCACAGACATAAGTTGTTCCAAACACTGGTGACATACAAGCGGCAAATTTCTTCCGTTTCGGAAACTCAACATTAGGTAAGTAGCGGTAAAATTCAACAAGTTGTCCTCTAGTTATTGATCCATGCAAGCTGCAAACGGATGCCAACTCTTCCGTTATCTGAAAGTCCAAATTGACGCAACGAATGAACACGAGAAGTTGTGACACACTCGAGAGATCAGTCGACTCATCCAGCGCCAGAGAAGTTGTGACACACTCGAGAGATCAGTCGACTCATCCAGCGCCAGAGAAGTTGTGGCGCACTCGAGAGATCAGTCGACTCATCCAGCGCCAGAGAAGTTGTGACACACTCGAGAGATCAGTCGACTCATCCAGCGCCAGAGAAGTTGTGACACACTCGAGAGATCAGTCGACTCATCCAGCGCCAGAGAATACAACACTCGAGAGATCAGTCGACTCATCCAGCGCCAGAGAATACAACACTCGAGAGATCAGTCGACTCATCCAGCGCCAGAGAATACAACACTCGAGAGATCAGTCGACTCATCCAGCGCCAGAGAAGTTGTGACACACTCGAGAGATCAGTCGACTCATCCAGCGCCAGAGAATACAACACTCGAGAGATCAGTCGACTCATCCAGCGCCAGAGAATACAACACTCGAGAGATCAGTCGACTCATCCAGCGCCAGAGAATACAACACTCGAGAGATCAGTCGACTCATCCAGCGCCAGAGAATACAACACTCGAGAGATCAGTCGACTCATCCAGCGCCAGAGAATACAACACTCGAGAGATCAGTCGACTCATCCAGCGCCAGAGAATACAACACTCGAGAGATCAGTCGACTCATCCAGCGCCAGAGAATACAACACTCGAGAGATCAGTCGACTCATCCAGCGCCAGAGAATACAACACTCGAGAGATCAGTCGACTCATCCAGCGCCAGAGAATACAACACTCGAGAGATCAGTCGACTCATCCAGCGCCAGAGAATACAACAAGTTCCTAGTTTGCTGGCCTATCTGTAGCACTGTGTTCTCTCCAAGTTGTTCTATTCTTCCCACAACTGAGCTTGTCGAAAGGCTGATAGTTCCAAACAAATCGGTTTACTCAGGACACAAGTCATTTGCTGCTTCCATCATACGAACGAAAGAAGAAGAAGAAGAAGAAGAAGAAGAAGAAGAAGAAGAAGAAGAAGAACGTACCTTTCCAGAAAACTTATAGATGTTTTGTTTCGTAGTGTCGCAGAAGATTGTACTTTTTCAAAACGGCAATACTTTTCGCTGCATATTACACAAATGGTTTTCTGGTCCTTTGTTTCCACAAAGAAGTACTTTACTCCCCATTTTTCATTGAAAACGCGACACTCGGTGTCCTTGGGGATTATAGAAGCAACCACCTGCCCCGCTCTGTACTGGTACCTAAGCCCAGTACAGTCAGGGCTAATAGACCAAGCCATGTGAGAAAACCCGGGTCAAGGAGGTCTTTCTGGTGACTTTCTGGTAACTTTGACGTTTATGATGGCTTCCAGAGTAGACAGGAAACGATGGCGGCAGCGCTTGATCTCGAGGATGCGTACAATAGAGTTCGCTATGATATTTTGATGACTGCACTTATGGAGAAGGGGGTCAATCCCTGGTTGGTGAACTGGATAGCAGTAGTCCTGCATTCTCGTCAGGTTGCTCTCCGTCTGGGCGCATGGACCTGAGAGTCACATATTTTAACCCCGGGACTGCCACAGGGATCTGCAATCTCACCGGTGCTATTTAATGTGTATACGAGCAAGATTGCATACCTAGAAGCACCAGGGGTTGGAAGGATTATAACATTTGCAGATGATATTCTTGTCAGCTTGTGAAATTAGAGCGCATACAGAATGAAGCTATGCGGGCCATTCTGGGATATGGGATTATTTGTGCATGAATGCTCCAAATAGACAGACAGAAAAACCAATGACCAAAGTGTGTATGCGTTACATACTACATCTGCCTACTGTTGCTGGTAGGCACAAGGTGATGCAAGCGAAGGCATACCTCAGAGTATCTGCAGAGGACAGATTGGCTGGCTCGGCAAAACTTGGTGGAGTATTGATGCATGACAAGGCAGACGTGGTTGCGGCCTTGTGGGAGCACATGTACACCTCGGAGGAGCAAATGGATTACCATGGTCTGGCAAGAATGAAACAGCGAGGAGTGACGAGGTGATCTGGCCGACGCTCAACGCTCAGTTACTAACTAACAGTCAGGGCTATAGGAGACCGCGAAGCATTCAGTTATGATTACTCTTCGCTCTTGATTAAGGATGGTTGAGAGGGAGAAGAGGTATGTGTAATGGTAGGATCTTCCAGTAGGGCATCTGCTGGGTTTCTACCCGTTCCTTTATTCTTTCCTGGTGTTGCCATGTATAAGACCATTGTGATGCGCGTATGACAGAGATCGGATCTCTGTTATAGATCTGAGTGCTGTTATTGGCCTACAATCACCTAATTACGGTCAGGACTGAGTTGCCCTCACCATGATGTTATCTACTCTACAGGTTCCATTTCCAGTTCCCCTTGAGTGTTCCACGTCAGTGTGAGATGATTTATTACGAAGAAGCAGTTCCAAGTTTTATACAATGATGACTCATGGAAAGAAGACAGAGGTTGCTGAGAGGTTTTACACGGGGCTCAGAACCTAGTTGTTCCGCAGAAACCTGGCTTCTGCTGAGTAGAATTGTATGAACAGAAGTGTTGTGTTTAATGAGTGATAAGCTTCATCACCGAAGATTAATAACTCGCATACTAAGGACATATATATATATATATATATATATATATATATCTATATACACATCTACCTAACAAACATTAAAAGGTTGTGTTCTAAAAGAGGGGACATGTTATAATCAGAGACTTATGAACATTAAAACTTTCCCCAAGTGACATTTCAGTAAATTGGAAGATTATCCGTTAAAAAAAAAAACATTAGGAAACAGAGTAACTTCACCGTGTGGTATTCTCCTCACTCCAGGGACGACACTAAAGTGGTAAAGAAGAACAAGGAACTACTACGACATTCATTCTTTACACACACGACGGCCGCCTTGGGCTCAAGAGGACAGACTAACTAACTAACACTAACTTTAAACACAACACATATCAAACCCAACACACAATCACTCAATCATGTGCCATGCCGGAAAGCGTGGGGCGGTCATGACTCGCCATTTCATTCGATCACCAATGTCATGGATCAGCTCAGTGTTCCTGCCTCGTCCATGCCATCCAGGTATTTTCCTCTTGGTCTGTTCCCTTCAATCTTGCCAGTTGTCACCAAGTTCTCCAATCCATTTCTTCTCATAACATCTCCAAAAAATTTTGACTGTCTACGTCTAATGACTGATGTTCATTTGTCTCTTGTAGTACTTGGTCATTGGTTTTTCTGTCTGTCCATGGTATTCTTTGCATTTTCCTCAGAAACCACATTTCTGCAGCCATCAGATGTTTTTCAGCTTTACTGCTCATAGTCCAAGTTTCACATCCATACACACAAGAACAGACATTCAAATAAGAGCTGTCAGATTAATTGTGGGAGGACCACAGTCAGGGATCCAGCACAATGTTGGACAAGGCAGATTGTTGCAAAATGGTTGTTAACATTATCATAGAATCAGCAATGTCTATAAGCAGTAACATAGAATCAGCAATGGTTGTCAACAATAATATAGAAGCAGCAATGACTGTGGACATTAATGAAGAAGCAACAATGGGTGTGAACACCGGTGAGATATTTTTTAAGTGCAATGATTGTGGAGCTGCATTCAGATTGGCATTTTGAAATATCACATGACAACACACACAGGAGATACCTCTCCGCTACCAACAAAATAATTAATCAAGCGTTGTTAATTAAAACAATTTTACTACAACAAGAAAACTCTCAAAAAGAAAATACCCTTATTTTCAAAATTTATTATACATAAATGATGATATTGGTTATACATGTACATGTCATAAAATAACAATCCACTTTACAACAAAGGACATATACATATTACATTATAACTATCTATGACCTTGATGCTTTGACCTTTCAGTTATTTACATCACTGATAGACCAGTTCCATTTGTAGTGACTATCCATCTTCCCTTGGGGTAGGACTTTGCTGACCAGCAATCCGGAGCATTACTGTCTCCCATTACCAAGGGTGTTTGCGGATTTTAAAAAAAATGACTAGTTTTTAAATTAAATTCACTAAAAATTTAAAAACGAACGTAGGGTGTTGAAATTTTCAGAGCACTGTTATGAATGGTTGTTATGCATAAATATATATGTTTTATGGTCGACAAGTGGTCGACACCACCCACACATTTGTTGTATTTGTTTGCAAGCACCAGCTTGTTTATTATTCTGCCCCCAAGAATTCCCCTTTTCCTGTCTTGTCCATAACTTCATTGGAGTGAACAGTAGATATAAAGTTAACTCTTTTTCCTGTGTACTGAGAGAGGTGATTTTCACCATACATGTTGACTTCACACATGATCAGATCTATAGCAGTGTCAGTGAAACAAATCTTGAAAAAATCAATGGGCATAAACCCAGTTATGTCTGATGTGGACACCCTGCTGTTCTTTGTATGGAAGAAGATTGTCAAGCTCAATCAGTATCGTTCGCAGAAAGCAGGACAGGAAAGTGCGCTCAGTATCGTTCACAGAAAGCAGGACCGGAAAGTGCGCTCTCGCAGGAAGAAGGAAGGAAATTATCGCCAACCGGGGTTTCCTTCCGAGCTATCGCGGAATAAACTACTCCGTCTATTCCGAGCTATCGCGGAATAAACTACTCTGTCTATTCCGAGATATCTCGGTATAGACACTTCCTTTTTAAAAAGTACCCAGCCGGGAATAGAACCCTGGTCTCCCGCGTGACAGGCGGAATGCTTACGACTACGCTAGCGAGGACACAATGATTGTTCCATCAAAGATTAATAATATAATCAAACCGCCGTTTTGGGTTTCTCATTCACAAAGGCACTCAACATGATCGTAACATCTTCGCCTGTTTTTCAACCTCAATTAAAGCAAGTTTAGCGATGAAACTTTCCAAATTTATGAAAAATTTGATGCAGAATTCAAAGATCCATCTACAATTTATGGTTTTCTATTGAAAGAGCCAGAAAAAAAATTAAGTACGGGCCAGTGTGCCATTTCCATTTTTCTCCGTGTGCGAGGTTGCCTCAACCAAACGGGTTATAGGCGGATTATGAAAACAGACTTCAAAAATATGTTCTGTCATGTTAATTGATTAAAAAATAGTACAAGTATACAAATAAATTATTAATATTCTTTAAATTTGTGTTCTCTTTAACTTTAGTAGTTGAAATTGCACGTTTTGAGTGTTACAAACTGAAAGTGTTCATGCCATTCCGATCGATATGCGCATGCACAGTCGCCATTGCCCATGACCATGCGTTTCCCCATTCACAAAGGCATGTCTTCACAGAAAAGTTTGTTTTCATCCACAAGTAAAGCATATTTTGCGATGAAACTTTCCAAATGTATGTAAATTTGGATGGAGAATTTGAAAATGATAAATCCATCTAACATTTATGTATGTCTATTAACAGCGCCAAAAAAAATTAATTACGGTAGGTATAAAATATATCTTTATTTAAATAAAAGGTCACCATGATTTCAACCAATTGCCGTGCCCGGAATATTAGGCAAATCTTTCCTGGAAAATCCAGGATGATGTGTGTTCTTGTAACGTGATATGTGAATGAATGAATGATGTCGAAAGAATGCATGGTCTAAAGGAACGCGTTTCGCGGGTCAAGGTGGATCATCGCGGAATGGCTCCGTACATCACTTCCATTTTAATTTCGGGTAATGGCACGATCGAACTGTCTAAAACTACTCTCTTAGAAAATGATGTCATCATTGTCATGTCAGATGACGTCATTGCGTCACTAAACAGAGATAATCATGGTAAAGAAAAATTTGTCGTTAACCCTTTTAGGAGGGAACAACATTGGGCCAAATTTAGCTTTCCCTCTGAAGAAGACGGAGTCATTTTTTTTGGAGTACAGAAATGACTGAAGTGACAATTTTGAAAATTCAAAAAAAAAATATTGGAACTCTATATAAGTATATAAAAGTAGGGTCCATAAAAGTATATATTCTTAAAGAGGATATAGTAAAGTTTATTTCTGTGTATGACTGAAGTTGTTTAGTTCATATTTATGCAAATTTGGTGACATCATTTGCATTTTGTGAAAAATAAAATATGTCATATCAGTATGTATGAATTTGTGCTAAATATTTTTAAAAAGTGGTACTCACCTAAGATTTCCTCATTGAATACCTACACCCCTTTAGAATAATTTTAAACACTTATTGTTAAAAAAAACAACAACCATGAAGTCCCTTTTAATATTTGTAATAGGTGAGCTATCATCTGGTTGCATGTGTTTTGGTCAGGACATCTCCATGAATCCTCTTCATGAAACATGATCCTCTTCATTCCCAATACACTTAAAACCACAGGGACACGAGGTTGAAATCTTAATCGGCACTTTCATTATCACTACAGTCCTGAACTGTCAGGATCCTCTGAAAGTACTATCATACTGTATTTCAGGATCCTCGCCGATGCAACGGAGTTCGTGCATTGAGCTGAGTTTCTCCAGACTCAGGTTTGAGTTAGGAGGAAAACGGAGCACTTATGGGTTAAACCGTGTGCCATGATGTTGATCCAACGACTAAACTGAACTCAAAATCGCTACTATCATAGCTAGTCAATGCTAGCACGTCTTTGGGTTCAAAGCTGGCCATTATTAAAAATAAAAAATTAACCAAAACCAGGTTACTGCGTTAAAAACTCACAAAATAATACTCGTTTGTTTGAAATAAGTTCACTAAGCGGACATTTGCAAACTAGAATGGCTGCTGATTGCAAATAAGCATTTGATTGGTCTGTACTATTAAAAGCAAACTAATCAAAGCAGTTCTTACAATGGGGCTGATGAAATCGGCCGGTCCATCTTTCTCGCTAATGCCATGTCGTGACGTCATGGCCGATATCTTGGCCGTACTGCCTTAAGAGGGTTAAGTACATTTTGTCTGGAAAAAGAAATAATCCGATCTACCCCCCAAAAAACTGGTCAAATGTTCTCCATAGGAGTAAATGAGTGGACAATTCACTCTGAACTTTGTTTAAGAACTAATGTTAAATGTCAATAAATGACTGACATGTGAAATGTTTGTATTGATCACCTCACAAATGCTTTGAGTAGATAGACAATGCCACAATCATGGACATATCCCATTATTTGGGCAAATGGCCTCATAATTAAAAAACAGGTTGAAGATATAAAATGTGACACCATACAAAGTCATAGTCAATTTCAGTTATCATCATTGCATGCATTGCATTGCTGACTGGCTTAGGTGATCATGCTTCTTTACATCTGACTGTCTCCAACAGAATGTATCAATTCTTGAGCTATATTTTTTCCGTACCATGATGAAGGCTGTCAAGAATATTGTTTTGGTGTTCCTTTATCTTTCTTATAAATCTGTCCAGTTGTGATATGTTCTAGTTTTTCTGTTCTCATAATGTAGGAAATATTTTGGTTGTCTGTTTCTGATGTTTTTGATAAGTTGTTTTTGTTTCTTAGCTCCTGTCAAAACTAGATTACTCATTTTATTCACAAACGGCTTGTCACGTGACGTTTACTACCGCCGTCAATTGGCTTCACAAGACTATTATTCTCTCTTCTTGTCTGTCTTATTTTGCAAGTTCTTTTTCTTAAAACCTCACAATGATGATATTTGTGACAAGGACACACTCTACATACAGTGATATTTTATTTGGCAAATAATCTTCACATTTAACAAAGACATCTATTGGATCCATCGATTCTGACGCTCAACCACTCTGTCGCTGACTGGGGCAGCTTCCACAGATCCATGGAGCACACTTTATTCACAAGCTTTGAGTTTCTCAGTTCTATATTTTAATTCGTAATGTTTAATAGTTGTTATTAAAAATTTTTAAAAATTAAAAATTGCCGGCAGGGAGTCGAACCCCAGTCTCCCGTATGACAGGCGGAGATACTAACCAGTACACTACTGAGGACACAATGATAGTTCCATAAACAGTAATAATGTAGTCAAACATACGTACGTCACGTTCCCAGTCGTTTGTGAATAATCACTTTGTTACTCTTTTTGGCTGTCCAAGGTATGTTCAGCCATTTCTGTCAAATTACATTTCTATAGCTTTAAGAGATGTTTTTGCTTGTTTACCATAATTGTCCAGGATTCACACTATATTACATACCAGAATTTTGTTTGTAACTTCCAGTAATAGGCACTTGTTGCATCGTCATGTAGCAGGTCTTCTACAGCTTGCCGTTGTCGTCACGATTCACCTAAAAGATTGTCAATGCCTTGTCAATTCCCCTGCCTCATGCATTGTCATGTCCAGAGCGTATTGTGTCCATTGTCATGCCCAGAGTGTTTTCTGTGTCCATTGTCATGCCCACTTCCGGTACAAATGGCGACGACTTGGCCCGTTTATTCTTCGGGGACGCTGTTTAGTGTTTTCCTGTGGATTATGTGGTGTCATTTCGTATTCGTTTATTGGAAGTGTTCAAAAGAAGCCATGGAAGGCAGGTGGTGGATGAAACTTTGAGGGTAGCCGACAGATATTTGTTGGTTATGGTTTCAAGTTTCGCGACGGCAGGCAAAGGATCTCTTTCGAGAGACAATGGTTGCGGTCATCTGGCCAGTATGGTCACTGCCATAGAGGAAAGCAACGGCAAACCTCTTTAAAAGTGCCTAGTACATTATCTCATCTCATCTCATCATGTTCCTCTTGTACCTTGCGGTGTCGAGGTGAAGTATAAACTTCGTGAGAGTGCCCGGTTATGGGCTTCGTATATCGACATTCCCATGGATTCTGTTATTCCCTCCATCCAGCGTTTACGTGGTCGGCCTCTTCCTCTGTTTCCATCTGGTCTGTACGTCATTGCTTGTTGTGGCATGCTGTTGACTGGTAGCCTACTTGCATGGCCAAACCATTTGACTTGCTGCTTTCTAATAAAATCTAGAGCAACTTTAACCCCCACTTTAGTCCTGATTTCTTCATTTCTGATCTTATCTCTTCTTGATACGTTGAGTATTCTTCTCAGGAACCTCATTTCTGTTGTTGTGATTTTTCTTTTCTCTTTTTCTGTCATTGTCCAGGTTTGGCATTGGTAGCACAGAGTTGGTAGGAAGATTGTGTTGTAAAGTGCTTTCTTAGTAGTTATTGATACATGTTTGTTCTTTAGTATTGGTGCCATTTGTCCAATGAGTTGATTTGCCTTATTGCACCTATTTTCGATCTCGTCTTCTGATCTGCCATTTGATGATATTATACTTCCTAGGTACTTGAAGTTCTTTACTTGTTTCAAGGGATGTTCGTTTAGGTGAATTGTTGCTGTTTGTTCTTCTTTAGTTATAGTCATTACCTCTGTTTTGCTTGTGCTAATTTTCATGTTATGTTCCCTACACATTTCGTTTAGACTATTCATGTGGTCTTGTAATTCAGCTTCTGATTTTGCTATTAGTGCTTGGTCGTCCGCAAACAGGAGTTCTCTAATGGTTAGATTTGCAGATGGTTCTTCTTCTGTGTTCTCGTCATGCGGTATTCTTGCTGTCTCTGCTTGGCTGGTTTCTTTACATATGTACATTATGATTCGCCTAAAGACAAGAGAAAGACTGAGAGGAACATACCTGGATGGTTGGCCACATGGTATGGACGAGACAGGAGCACTGAGCTGATCCACGACTCTGGTGATCGAGTGAAATGGTGAGTCATGACCGCCCACGCTTTCCGGCATGGCACATGATTGATTGATTGTCATGCCCAGAGCGTGTTCTGTGTCCATTGTCATGCCCAGAGCATATTGTGTCCATTGTCATGCCCAGAGCATATTGTGCCCATTGTCATGCCATGAGCGTGTTCTGTGTCCATTGTCATGCCATGAGCGTGTTCTGTGTCCATTGTCATGCCATGAGCGTGTTCTGTGTCCATTGTCATGCCATGAGCGTGCTCTGTGTCCATTGTCATGCCATGAGCGTGTTCTTTGTCCATTGTCATGCCCAGAGCATGTTTTATCCATTGTCATTCCCACAGATTGTTACCCATTGTCATGCCATGAGCGTGTTCTGTGTCCATTGTCATGCCCAGAGCATGTTTTATCCATTGTCATTCCCACAGATTGTTACCCATTGTCATGCCATGAGCATGTTCTGTGTCCATTGTCATGCCCAGAGCATGTTTTATCCATTGTCATTCCCACAGATTGTTACCCATTGTCATGCCATGAGCGTGTTCTGTGTCCATTGTCATGCCCAGAGCATGTTTTATCCATTGTCATTCCCACAGATTGTTACCCATTGTCATGCCCAGAGCGTGTTCTGTGTCCATTGTCATGCCCACAGCGTGTTCCCTATTGTCATTCCCAGAGCGTGTTCCCCATTGTCATGCCCAGAATGTGTTCCCCATTGTCATGCCCAGAGCATATTGTGACCATTGTCATGCCCAGAGCATGTTCTGTGTCCATTGTCATGCCCAGAGCATATTGTGTCCATTGTCATGCCTAGAGCATGATCTCTGTCCATTGTCATGCCCAGAGTGTGTTCCCCATTGTCATGCCCAGAGCATATTGTGTCCATTGTCATGCCCAGAGTATATTGTGCCCATTTTCATGCCCACAGAGTGTTCCCCATTGTCATGCCATGAGCATGTTCCCCATTGTCATGCCATGAGCATGTTCCTCATTGTCATGCCATGAGTGTGTTCCCTATTGTCATGCCCAGAGCGTGTTCTGTGTCCATTGTCATGCCAAGAGCATGTTCTGTGTCCATTGTCATGCCAAGAGCATGCTCTGTGTCCATTGTCATGCCCAGAGAGTGTTCCCCATTGTCATGCCCAGAGCATATTGTGACCATTGTCATGCCCAGAGCATATTGTGTCCATTGTCATGCCCAGAGCATGTTCTCTGTCCATTGTCATGCCCAGAGCGTGTTCCCCATTGTCATGCCCAAAGCATATTGTGTCCATTGTCATGCCCAGAGCATGTTCTACGCCCATTGTCATGCCCAGAGCATGTTCTGTGTCCATTGTCATGCCCACAGCATATTGTGTCCATTGTCATGCCCAGAGCATGTTCTCTGTCCATTGTCATGCCCAGAGAGTGTTCCCCATTGTCATGCCCAGAGCATGTTCTGTGTCCATTGTCATGCCCAGAGCATATTGTGACCATTGTCATGCCCAGAGCATATTGTGACCATTGTCATGCCCAGAGCATGTTCTGTGTCCATTGTCATGCCCAGAGCGTGTTCCCCATTGTCATGCCCAGAGCATATTGTGACCATTGTCATGCCCAGAGCATATTGTGTCCATTGTCATGCCAAGAGCATATTGTGTCCATTGTCATGCCCACAGAGTGTTCCCCATTGTCATGTCATGAGCATGTTCCCCATTGTCATGCCATGAGTGTGTTCCCTATTGTCATGCCCAAAGCATATTCTGTGTCCATTGTCATGCCCAGAACGTGTTCTGTGTCCATTGTCATGCCCAGAGCGTGTTCTGTGCCCATTGTCATGCCCAGAGCGTGTTCTGTGCCCATTGTCATGCCCAGAGCGTGTTCTGTGTCCATTGTCATGCCCAGAGCATGTTCTGTGTCCATCGTTGTGCTGGTTGACGGCTGCCTCTTCTTTCAGAAGCCAGGCCTTCTCTCACTGTTCTTTCAAAACCCACTGATGTAATAAAGCCAAAGTATTTCTTTGTCCTATATGTCCTGCTGTCTATGAGCCAGTTTTCATCGATGTGTCAGGGCTTGTATAAAGTCAGCGTTTTTAATTCTTTATCCACAGTATTCTAAGAATTGTTCTGTAACATTCAGTTCAAAATCCCTGAGTTTCTTCCTTAGTGACTGCGAAATTGTCCAGGACTCGCATCCATATGTTGCCACAGGAAAGATGCATGTTCTCACAAACGTTACTGCATATGATGTTGAAATATGTTGTATATAACACAGTCATAATTATGCGATGTATTCGATCATGTCTACACACAGATCTCAGTCCATGGTGTCCTGAATAATTTCTACTTATAATTGTCTTCCATGCCATTGTCTTAGACCACCACACATTATTTATCTTGGTCTGCTTCTTCTACCCATCTTTCCAGTCGTCATAATGTTCTCTTCTTCATTATTTTCATTATATGATGATAGAACACTGTTTGTTTCTTTCTATAGTTCTCCTTTCATTAGCCTTTTGTAGACAATCATTGTTAGTTACTCTGTCCAAAGTATTCGCAACAATCATCTCAGAAACCACATCCCCACAGGTTCTATGTAACATTTCAGTGTCTATCTGGCATTTGATGAAAGAGATTTATTACAATATTTCAGATTTACTTTAGTCTTCGAAATGTAGCTTCAGCTTATCCTTATCCACTATTAATCTCTGTTATGCATTTTTCATCATGTTATAATTGTTCCCAAATATCTGAATTTATTAACTTGCTTAAGTATTTTCCTCAAGTGTTGTAATAAATTTTGGCTTTTTTTGATGATATAACCATTATATTTGTTTTCTTGATATTAAAGATTAGTACCTTATTTGTGCTGTTTATTTCTACAATGTCCAATAGTTGTTGCAGATCTCTTGCATTTCCACTTATCAAAAATGTCATCTGCATAACACAGATTATTTACATTTAAAACCCCCAACTTGTATTCCTGGTCTGTTTTTTTTAAAATGTCTTTTTAATTCTCTTTGGAGAGAAAAAAGATCTTGTGTTTAAGCTTTATCTATTAATAATTGCCCACTTTAGTTACATTTTAATTGCTGCAGCTTGTTTCACTTAAATATTGCTATTATTTTGAGTTCTTTCTCATTAATTGTATTATACTCCAACATTTTGAACAGTTCATGTTTACCTTATCAAATGCATTGGTGTAATCTATAAAGCACAAATATAGTCTTTCTATGTCTGAGTTGGTCTTTCTGTTAGTGTTTGAAATGTGTAAATTGCACTGTGTTCCTTTTCCTTCCACAGGTTCATACTGTTCTTCACTAATTCCATTGTTATTTCCCTTCTTGTGATTTTTGTTATAAATCTGAACAGCAGTTTGGTGATCTGGTTTATGAGGTAGGAAATTCTTGGCTTTCAATAACTCCTGATCTCTTTGATTAAGCTATATTTACAGATTATATGTGTCCATAGTTGTAAATGTCATTTAACATTTTAGTTAATATTTCTATTGCAAATTCTACCAGTACTTCACATTTCTCTACTGTGATTACATCTGACCCAGACATTTTGATTAATATAGGTGCCCTTGCTATGTTGCTTTCTTATATTAATTCTGCTCAGCACACAATACAAAGTCATATTTACTGTTTTATATAACACAGAGCAAATTCATGTATACTGTTTTATATATGACACAATACAGGTCCTAGTTATGTACAGTTATGCACTGGTCCAAGCCTGACATCCAGCTCACGCCTATGGCTCCTAGTAGCTGTCAGCATGCGACAGCGGCCACCCCCCGGGCAACAGCTGTGAGAGGCTGGCTAAACCAGGCGCGGGTATCCGATTTGATGTCAAACCAAGCGGTGAACTAGGGTATGCCTACCCAGCATGTGAAGACAGGATCCGGCAGACTGCGCGGAAGAAATCATTCCTGATTTAACGGGCAAGACAGCGTTTACCTGCAAAGCGTTATGGAACGTTATGAGCACGGCAAGGCACATAGAGTGCCCTGGTCATCCACTGCACCTGTATTCATCTCCAGTCGTTTTGACTTGTCCTGCCACTGGATTCAGATGGACTCAGGCAGAGAGTGAGGTCGACGAATTGCGCAACTCTTCCTCACTTTAATACAATTCATCGCGCAAGCCATTTTTCATCCAACATCAACCCCACTGGATGAAATGAATGGTCATCATCATTCTTGATGGACAAACAACAACAGTTATGCATGTTATTCGACAGGTTATCCAGACAGCACACTGAACCTTAACAGTGTTAAGCAAATCAGTGATGACTGAATCTGCAACCTTAAGTCCATATGTGCTCGAATCCCTTCCTCAGTACCTCCTTCAGCGTATGGCGGCTGATGACACCAGTTCTGTGGTGGTTGACAGGTGTTCTTGTCTGGCTTCCCCCCTTTTAAATTGATATTCTTGGAGTCTGGTCAAGGTTGCAGATTCAGTCATCACTGATTCGTTTGGTCTTCGTGCCTCTCTGAGGGCATTCAGTATATCAGCCAGGTTCATTGCTTGTCCACAGTAACCCCACCTGCACGTCCACTGTCCACAGTAGCCCCACCTGCATGTCCACTATCCACATTGCACGTCCACTGTCCACAGCTCCACCTGCATGCCCACTGTCCACAGTAGCCCCACCTGCATGTCCACTGTCCATAGTAGCCCCACCTATATGTCCACTGTCCATAGTAGCCCCACCTGCATGTCCACTGTCCACAGTAGCCCCACCTATATGTCCACTGTCCACACTGCATGTCCACTGTCCACAGTAGTTCTGTGGTGGTTGACAGGTGTTCTTTTCTGCATGTCCACTGTCCACAGTAGCTCCACCTGCACATCCATTGTCCACTGTCCACACTGCACATCCCCTGTCCACAGTAGCCCCGCCCCACCTGTCCACAATAGCCCCACCTGCAAACCTGTCAGCTTGTTTTGTTTCCTCTTACAACCACATGACCTGCCACAAAACTGGAGGTTTTTTTTTTGTCAGCCTTGGCCTCTACCAAAGAAGAAATTGTTTTCCAGCCCAGTCCATATTGATCTTACTAAGCATACTTATTGAGTCATTGAAAAAGCATGCCTGGGTGAAAGCCTGTATATCAAGTCATGGTATTGCTTTAGATACAACTGCTAGGCAACTTGTTGTCAAGACAAAATGTTCAGTAGTCTTCCTTCACGGTTCCCCACCCGACTGCATGATAAAAGCCCATGAGTTTTGTGCTGATTTTAACAAGGGTAGGAGCATTGATCATTCAGAAAGCAGTGGCAATCTACTGAATGTAAATTTCCTAGAAAATCACAAATGTGCAAAAAATGGGTTTGATTGCGATGGCCTGTACAGGTCACAACAAACTCTCTCTCTCTCTCTCTCTCTCTCTCTCTCTCTCTCTCTCTCTCTCTCTCTCTCTCTCTCTCTCTCTCTCTCTCTCTCTCTCTCTCTCTCTCTCTCTCTCTCTCTCTCTCTCTCTCTCTCTCTCTCTCTCTCTCTGTGTGTGTGTGTGTGTGGACATCACCATCCATTGAGTGTTGATTGGTATATATAAATATGGGGCTAGCACCATCTACCCAACAGACAATTAAAGACAGATTAATAACATGGGGAGAACATGGACGGGACTGCGGGACATAGCAAAAGACATGGCGGCTTGCCGTGAATGTTGAGCCCCTTTGCCCCAGTGGGGGAATTAAAGGCAGAAGAAGAACATATACACAATAAATCTGAAGATGGGTAAAAGTGTCATTTACTTTTACATAATCAGTGTTGAGTTAACATTACTTTTACTTACTTAACCAATGTTGAGTTTATTTTATAGTGAAAAGTATTTTTACATATATTTTTTAATTACTTATAAATTTTACAGGGTTTCCTAATTTTGGAATAATGTGGAGTAGAAAGAATACAAATTATTAAATTAATTATTAACTGCTATGAAAACTAAATGGTCAGTGGTTCACTCAAGGAAGGAATAAGCTGAGTGGAATCAGAAAAGAAGGGAGGCATGGATGTTAATTGTGACCAGACTATTCAATACTTAATCAGAGAAGATGCTCGACGCTTAGAGGAAAGGCGAGATGTACATATAATCAGATTGCTACTGGTACTATTGGGGTTGGAACTCTTCGCTGGCTTCTGAAGATGGGGACGGAGCGCTTATGGGAATGCCCCGAATGCTGTGATGTCGGTTCCTAAATCAATCAATCAGTCAGAGAAGATAATGTATATAGTGTCTAGAAAAGTTCACACTGGGGATTAAAGTCTATATTAAAAATATAAGCTGGCAGATGAACAAGCCAAATAAGGAACAGGGAAATCACTGCAATCATTGTTTACCAAGATAGTGACACAGCAAAAACAAATGGCATGAGGGTCATTGCTAGAAAAACAAAAGTGATAATAACTGCCAAACAAATTCAAAGCATCAGTTACTCATGAAGTCTAAATAATCTAGCATCGCAGTGGCTAAAATTCTGAGAGAGAAAAAAAATCCTTAAAGTCAGGTAAAACCAATGCTGTGGGACAGATGCACATATTTGACCTGTAGCACCATACAGCTCTGATACATAGACTAACCACATGTGATGGAATGAATGTGGAAACTTTTTATGTATGTTAATATCAGGATGCACAAATATACAGCTAGAAAGCAGATACAACTAGCAAGTGTTTTAAGACAGGAGCAAATGGACAATTATTTCAGATTATATACAGAAATAGGCTGTCATAGCCTGGTCACAATGTTATACACACAGGTTTACAGTTAAAGCTGCATAGTGGCTAGTGGATTTGCCTACCAAGACACAGCCCTAGATTTAGCCATTTTATTATAAATTGCTTTTTAATTATGCAACCTGCATAGTTGGATACCTCTTGAAAAAAACAAATACAATTGTAGGTCAATTCTAAGCGGAGATATTAATGTTTGTATGTCAGTTTATAATTTAATATGAACAAAGAGGAAAATACAATTTTGATCCTTTGGAAAAATGTGACCTACACACTCACACCACTGTTGGTAAAACATACGCCAAGGAAGATTACAACTGCCAATGTTTCTAAGGGAAAGATAACTGATGCCATTTTATTTTTATATATATACACACACATACACACAGATATATTTACACCTCCAGGTCATGCTGTGATGATGTCATTCTGCAGCGTGAGGCCACCAGTGTAGATACATTTTGACAAAAGAAGTCCCGTTGGAAAGTTGCAAAATTATCAACGATTGGTCTCGGTCCCTGTAGAGTGAAAAAAAAATTACACATAAATACAATAATGGGTGTTGAATGTAAACGTGCATTCATTTTCATTGGAGTCGCTCTGAGTTTTCCATAACAATATTAAATGGTCATAACTGGAGTATGACAAGAAAAACTGCTAATATGACAAGGAAAACTGCTATCTCCCGCCACTGAAATATCACATTGCAGCATGTGATCTTCATAATGTTAGTGTGAGATTGATTGCCAACCTGAATGCTTGAAAGTTACAAAATACGCATAAAAATGGATGCTAAATTTAATAATACATAGTAGCACAATGGATCACATCTCATAAAACGGTACTTAAGAGTTTACTTACCACTTAGAATAGGCAGCCTAGCTGGCATAACAAGGATTCCAGAAGCGCGAGTAGTACAGAATGTAAAGCATGGTGGAGAAAACTATATCAAGTAATCTGTGTGTTTTAACGCTAAATTGAAATAACCTGGGAATTTAACATCATGAGAATGTGTAATGTCCTCATATAGAAGACACAAAAACAAGTAACCAAATGTCACAGCAAAAATATCTCTGGTTAAATTTGGCGAACCTGACCCGTAGGAGCTACCTACATTCAACCCCTATAGTAGCAAGAGTGATTTGTTCTGACCTGTGCAAATCTGGGGTCAACCCAGCAAATAATGTTTTACAATATTCAGAGAATTGTCTAGGAAGGAAAGGCAGTGAGGAAGGGAACTGCCCCCCCCCCCCCCCCCCCCCCACTTCATATGTTGTGACCTAGAATATGTGAGGGCCTAGCACTGCACACCCCAGCAGCCATAGTATCTGCTGTGGGACTACCTCTACATTACTACTGAGAAGAAATTGTCCAGAAGACAAGAAACGAGATACCAGACAAGCGACACAGGATACCAGACAACATAGGATACCACACAAACAACAGGATACCACACAAACAACATAGGATACCAGACAAGCAACACAGGATACCAGACAAGCAACACAGGATACCACACAAACAACATAGGATACCAGACAAGCAACACAGGATACCAGACAAGCAACACAGGAATCCTAGTCAAGCAACATAGGATACCACACAAGCAACACAGGATACCAGGCAAACAACATAGGATACCACACAAGCAACATAGGATACCACACAAGAAACACAGGATACCAGACAAGCAACACAATATACCACACAAACAACATAGTATACCACACAAGCAACATACGACACCACACAAGCAACATAGGATACCCGACAAGCAACATAGGATACCCTATAAGCATGCAAGGACATTGTGTTTGAGACTTAGATGGGTACTGAAAATTGCTGAGAGCAGGGGACGGTGGAGTGACATAAACAGAAGATTGCAGCACCAATTTTCCAAAAGACTAATATGATGATGATAAATTTGTCTTCCAAAAATAAATTAGGCCTACTAAAGTACTGGTAGTATTAAATGTGCTCTCAGGTTTGAGCAGGTTGAGCACCTCTGTTCTAGAGTATGCTTATGATGAGGATACAGAAAATATTTGCTAATTTAGCTTTAACTTGGTTGCACCACTCTAGCAATACATGACTATATGTCTTCACGTTTACGGGTTCATATCATGCTGTAGTCTGCTAGCATCTCACCACCAGCTTGCCAGGGTTGTGTTTTAAGACCTGCACCTTCAGTATTGTATGTCAGTTCCCAGATGACTTTTATGTCAGTGTCCACTGATTCATCATCAGCAACATTGTTGACATCAGAACTCTTATCTGCATCATCCCTGGTTCATACATGTAATTGATGATTGTTTTCTTTTGTGCTGGTACCTTGCCATCTTGACAGACAATAGTTATTGTGCTTCAAAAAAAAAAAAGTCAAAACTTCTCCATAACACAAAGCCTTGGCTGAATTGTAGAGACCATGTGTTACCCATGCAGCATGAGTTCTCTCTCTGCCTGCCTAGTTTACTCCAAAGGAAAGATAACACCAATACATCTAGAACAAGGCAAGCTGCAGAAGCTGCCGTATCAGCAAAGCAGTGCACTAACAGTCCACCTGTCAGAGCTTCAATCCTAGGCCAGTTGCAGACTAAAGCTTAGGGCCTGGTCTGCCCCTGCCATGACATTTAGTTTTTAAGTTACCTTTCCTGACACCAGGATAATGCTTGTACTCTCCCAATTGCTCTCCACCTCCAGAAGCTATTGGTACACCCCCGTGGGTTGTCAGGTTTGGTGAGCGCCTCCCAATATTTGGCACTAACAGGAAGCAGGTAGTACCATCTATTCATTTTGTTTTGCAAATATATAATTTGCTAAGGGGCAGAGAGCATCCCTGAGTTTGGCTAGATAGGTATGTTGCAGATTCTCCAGGCCAATAACCAAAATGATTGTGAGCATATTGTCACATTTCATGCAATACAGTTATCAGAGTTTTACTCTTCAGTACTGAACTAAAGTTTGTGTTTGTATTGGTGTTTTCAGATAGTGCCATATCAGAGATGAATCACAACACTACCACATCAGGCAGTGCCATGTGCTCAACGGGGAATGTATTCTGTCAACTTCGTCAGCTGGCTGTACAAGTAGAGAGTGGTATTGGGAGTCTGCAGACAGCACTGGACTCCAAGAGAGTCCGAGATGGTGGTGATGGTGAGAACACAAAGGCTGTCAATATCCTTCTGCATACGAAGAAAGACATTGCAGATTTGAAAGATGAGGTGACCACTCATCTGGCTGAATTTTCACAGGAGAATGCTAAAACTAGCCAGAGTTTGTGAGTTAATGAATCAAGTGTTAGCTCTTCAGTCCGAGCGCCGTAGAAAGAGTTGAATCACATTTTCAAAAATATGGATACAAAAGGCCAGTGTCGAAAACAATGACCGAGAACCCTGTCTCTGCAGCCAGTGATGGTACCAACATGAGCTTTGATGTCAACAGTGTTGATGATGATCAATCAGGGGACAGTGACAACAAAGTCCTCTGTGAACTGACATACAATACTAAAGGTGCAGATCTAAACACACCACCTTGGCAAGCTGCTGGTGACAAGCCAGCAGACTACAGTGTCATGCGAACCCCTAAACTTGAAGACATATACAGTCATCTCTCGGAGGAGTCGCTGTCCTTCATTAAACACGGGGTCAGAAGTACACTTCACAATGAGGTTCCGCTGACACAGAACACAACACTGAAAGCTTATTCTAATAGTAATTCATTAATGAAAACACCAGAACCACCCGTACTTCGTTCATTCATGTTTACACTGAACGACAACAAAAGCAAGGTTTCAGCATTGAAGAGCAACACCTCAACTCCACCCACTCCCAGACTCCACACTCCTGGAATGAGTTTGAGTCGTGTTTCTAGCAGAGAGGTCAGTGGCGCTGGTGTGAGTAACAGAAACGATGACAGACATGTCTTTTTGCCAAGTAAAAGTGCCAGTTAGGACCCCAGAAATGCCAACTCTTTTCGTGCCCAGATTTCACTTGAACTCTGCTGTTAATGCTGTGCAGACAGAAACAGGAAAATCTGCAAGATCATGTTTTGATACACCACCCATCCCTGAACTTAAAACATATGACTTTCGGAGAAAGGGATCAACACATTGTCTTAATGATCTGAACGAGAAGAATGCACACAGGTCACAGACAGCTGGTTTGTCAACACCTGAAGCTCCTAAACTGTTCTCTGCGGCTTCCCTGTCCACACCAGAAGTTCCCAAACTGTTTTCTGCAACAGGTCTGTCAACACCAGAAGTTCCCAAACTACTGGCTCATGGCCATCATTTCAGTCACTACCTTGAAAATAAGTGGGATGCTTGAAGAAATGGACACTTGTAGAATTTGACATTGTGAGAAATATTTGATAGTTTGTTGATGATTGTTCATGGGGAAACTGATCGGGTTTAGTTTAATAATGTGTGTTTATGGGAAAACCTTGATGTTCAGTTTATTAATATATGTTCATGAGGGAATTTTGATTTTGGTTAGTTTATTAATAATTGTTCCAGCATGAGAATGAGGTGGAAGCAGTAACAGTAGCATTCCGTTGGTTAGAGGAGATTACTGCAACACACATTGTATTCGTTACTGATTCAAAGAGTATGCTTAGTAAGGTGGAGAAAGGAATGTTTCGTGTGGAATGATTATCGTCGCTTCAGAGGTTACAAGTTGTGAGAATTGTATGGATATTTTGCCCTGGCCATGTGGGAGTGTGGGGGAATGAACAGGCTGATAGGCTAGCAGGGAATGCACCTCTGTGGACAAGGGGGAGGTGGTTGTGCGTTTGTGGGACCAGGTGGAGAAGGCGGGGGAACAGATTGAGAACCTGTATGTGGAAAGAATGAGATTGCGGGGAATCGGCAGGGGTTCTGGAAGAATTTCAAAACTGAGAGTGAAGACCAGGAGAACTTTAAATTAGAAAGCAGTGGGAACGATTAGTAGTATGTCTAGTAGTATGACTCTTCACTGGCTGTTGAACGATGGGACGGAGTACAATGGGGATGTCCTGAGTGCAGTGATATTGGTTCTTAACTCAACATATATGTTCATTTGGAAATTCTGATTTTGGTTAGTTTACTAATATATGTTCATGAGGAAATTCTGATTTTGGTTAGTTTACTAATATATGTTCATGAGGAAATTCTGATTTTGGTTAGTTTATTAATGTGTTCATGAGAGAACTAATCATGTTTAGTTTATTAACTTGTGTTCGTGAGAGACCTAATCATCATCATCATCATCAAGTGCCATGGCTGATGGTGTGGGTTTTCCACAGATCTCGGTCTTTGGTTTTCTGGATGAACTTTGCTGATACTTCTCCATGCCAATGTCTCAATCCATCCAGCATCATTTCTCTTGGTCTACCTCTGCCTCTCTTCCCCTTGATCTTTCCAGTCATCTCGATGTTCTCCAGCGCCTCTCTTCTCATCTCATGACCAAAAAAGCTGTTTGTCTCTTTCTTATTGTTGTATATAGTGTTCTAGTTTCATTACCTCTTTCAGGCAGTCATTGTTAGTTACTTTGGCAGTCAAAGGAATTTGCAACAGTTGTCTCAGGAACCACATCTCTGTAACTTCCAAGTTCTTCCTAATTTGTTCATTTATATTCCAAGATTCACAGCCATACAGCAAAACATGTTTTATATAGCACTTCAGCACTCTCTTTCTTACATTCAATGATAGTGACTTATTGCATAAGATATTCTTCATTTACTGAAATGCAGCTTTTGCTTGCTTTATTCTGCTCTTAATCGCTGTTGTGCATCTTCCATCTGATGTTATAAATGCCCTAACTATCCACTTGGTTAAGAATGTTCCCTTCTATTTCTATTTCACATTTTGGTGTCACCTGTTTCTTTGATATCACCATTGTTACTGTTTTCTTGATATTCAAGGTGAGTCCTTTCTTTTCACTCTCTGTTACTACAGTGTCCTACAATTGTTGTAGGTCTTTTGCATTATCCACCACCAATAACCTCTGAATAGTATTCCTGGCTTTTCTTTGATCTCTCTCATTATTACTTTGCTATAGAGGGAGATTAGATCCGGTGACAAAACGATAGCCCTGTCATACTCCCAGCCTTATTTGTTCACAACTACCCTCTTTATTTCCTAATTTAATTGCTGCTACTTGGTTCCAGTAAATAGTCTTCATTATTCTGAGATCCTTTCCCATCAATGATAATATCTTCCAACATTTTAATCAGTTCATCATGTTTTACTTTACCAAATGCCTTAGTATAATCTATGAAGCACAAATATATGTCTTTCTGTGTCTCTATTGATCTTTCTATTATTGTCCATTATGTATATATTGATTGTTTGTACCCTTTCCTTTCACAAATCCATACTGTACTTCACCAATTTCCATTTTTATTTTCTTTCTTGTTCTTCTCATTATAATTCTGAGTAGAAGCTTAGTGACATGGTTTATGATGTTAATTGTACAAAAATCTTTGCATTCAATTGCTCCTGATCTTTTTGTTATAGCTATAAATACAGATTTCAGTATATCGCTCGGTAAATATCCACTGCTGTAAATATCATTCAACATTTTGGTTAATAATTCTACTCCAAATTTTCCCAGTACTTCTAATTCTTCTATTGTGATTCCATCTGACCCAGCTGTTTTTCCTTTCTTCATATGTTTGATGTCTTCTTTTAGAATAGGTGGACCTTCTAAGTTACTTTCTTCTGTTAATTCTTCCCTTTCTCCATCATATAATTCTCCTACATAATCATTCCATCTCTTCATTATAGCATCCTCCTCCAATAATATTTTTCCTGTTTTTTATTTTAAACACCCTGTATGTATTCTTATTTTTCTTCCTGTGAGCTCACTGATTTGTTTGTACATTTTTTTTTTGCTTTAATAGAATTTAATTCAATTTTCTTGCACTGCTCATTTAACCAACTTTCTTTTGCCGTCACACAATTATCTCTTATGTCGGTACTTCAATTTTAATTCACCGCAAACAAAGGGAATTCCAGGGCACACGTCATATCCTGGAGTCCCCTTATTTGCGCTGTATCTCGGTGTGCAATGTAGTCGGTGTGCAAATGGTTTAGTTATGTGTGTGAGTTGACCTGAATATTTCAGTGGTTGTATACTCTTGTGCACACTTAGGGGCTGTTATTGTGTGCTAATTTGTGACCCTGAAAAGGGCCCGTTATGGCATTCTTCTAGTGGCCCTGAAAAGGGCCCATTGCTGGAACCCTAACCCTAACGCCATGACACGCACTGAAAAAAACTTTAATTGAACGGAGATCCCCCGCCAGTGCTATATATAGCTGCTAACTACGCTATATATAGCTGCTAAAGCTAAATATAGCCTCGTGACGTCTGTTGCTGTGAATTAAATATTGAAGTACCCTTATTTCTTTATTAATCTTAGCATATTCTTGTTTGTCATTTTTACTCTGTTTTCTTTTGGCCATCAACTTTAAGAGTTTTTCAGTCATCCATTTTTTCTCAAGTAATCATGTCTAGTTTATTAATGTGTGTTCAAGTGTGTCAGAAGTCAAGTGTAACTCATATATGTGGTTGTGGTGAGTGCAGATTAAAATCCTTTGTGCTGGTGATTTAGGTGAGAAAACTTGTAACAAATGTTCTTACGAGGGTAAGTTAATAAATAAGTCACAAGTGGCTGTAGGAAAATAAGTAAATATGGTAAAAGCTTGAAACTAGTTTATTTTTATACATATATTGTCCCTTTATTTCTCAACATAATTTCCACCAACATTGATGCACTTATCACATCATTTTATCAGTCTTCCCAAACCGGCTGCATAGAACTGAGTGCCCTGTTTTCTAAACCACGTTTTCACTTCACATTCAACTTCGGCATCATTTGCGAAATGTCTCCCGCCAAGGTGGGTTGTCAGTGTTTATGCTGACAGATGTTTGTCCCGTAAAGCGGTGCTAAGCTGGGTAGAAAATGTTACGAGGGCGAGTCAATAAGTAAGTCACACAGTTCTGTAGGATGGCCGGTAAATGAAAACAAAGCACACAGTTCTATGTAGCCGGTTAGCCTATGAAGGGATAAGTTCATCAATGTTGGTGGAAATTATGTTGAGAAATAAAGGGACAATGTATGTATAAAAGTAAACTGGTTTGAAGTTGTTATCATTTATAGTTATTTTTCTACAGCCATTTGTGACTTACTTATTAACTTACCCTAGTATAAGCTGACTACAGGCAAAGATCCTGTACATGCAAGTGCAGTCTGAGTGTGGCTTATGAAAATAATAAATTTAGCTGCTCCAGGATTGAAGAAAGAGGAATTTAGATATCTTGATTAAGTGTATGAATAAACCACGAGATAGGACAGTATACATATCTTTCCTCCTTCAGTATGAATGATTCCTCCACCAACCATACGGTGAAAGCGTATAGAAGCCCTTGAGAACACATTAAATACACTTAGAAAGATGAAAGAACTAAGGGTGAAACTGAATACAAATGTGTTTATTATATTTACATTCTGTCAGATCTTTCTTTCTACACCTTTCAAAACAATCAGATGTTTTGATAGAATAATGACAATGAACTTTGTGGCTTCAGTTAAAATACATTTAAGCTGGTGTCTTCAAAAAGATATTCAGATACATGAGTTTGTACTGTGTTGTTATGGTTGTGCAATCAGAGAATGCTGTATGATGTAAATAATATGATTTTATATGAAAATATGACTATGATATAATGTGTAACTCAAGAAAGTTTACTTCAAGATCAGCCTCAGTTTGAGACCGCTTGGAACAGGGTCTCTGTGACTGCAGGTCTGTTCCCAAAGGCCAGCTGCACATGTTAGTTGCGTGTAATTCTGTAATCCTTTTGCCTCCAGTTACGTATTATGTCTAAGTTCAGTTTCCATGTACATGTTTATGTCTAGGATCAGTTAGACATAGTCTCCATGTACATGTTTATGTCTAGGATCAGTTAGACATAGCCTCCATGTACATGTTTATGTCTAGGATCAGTTAGACATAGCCTCCATGTACATGTTTATGTCTAGGATCACATAGACAAAGCCTCTATTTACATTTTATGTCTAGGATCAGTTAGACATAGCCTCTATTTACATTTTATGTCTAGGATTATGTGGTGTTTTTTCGTATTCGTTTATTGGAAGTGTTCACAAGAAGTCACGGAAGCAGGTGGCAGATGAAATTTTGAGGGCAGCCAACAGATAGTTGTTGTTTACGGTCTCAAGTTTTGCGACAGTAGGCAGAAGATCTCTTTCACAAGGCAATGGCTGCGGTCCCCGGCCAGTATGGTCACTGCCAAAGAAGGAAGGCAACGGCAAACTACCTTTGATAGTGCCTAGTTCATTATGACATCCATGACTTGTGCTCGAGCTATATGGCAAGTCATGACCGTCAACATTTTCCGGCAAGGCACATGATGGATGGATGGTCTAGGATCAGTTAGACACACCCTCCATGTACATGTTTATGTCTAGGATCAGTTAGACACACCCTCCATGTACATTTTTATGTCTAGGATCACTTAGACAAAGCCTCTATTTACATGTTTATGTCTAGGATCAGTTAGACACACCCTCCATGTACATTTTTATGTCTAGGATCACTTAGACAAAGCCTCTATTTACATGTTTATGTCTAGGATCAGTTAGACACACCCTCCATGTACATTTTTATGTCTAGGATCACTTAGACAAAGCCTCTATTTACATTTTTATGTCTAGGATCAGTTAGACACACCCTCCATGTACATGTTTATGTCTAGGATCATTTAGATATAGCCTCCATGTACATGTTTATGTCTAGGATCAGTTAGACACACCCTCCATGTACATGTTTATGTCTAGGATCAGTTAGACATAGCCTCCATGTACATGTTTATGTCTAGGATCAGTCAGACATAGCCTCCATGTACATGTTTATGTCTAGGATCAGTTAGACACACCCTCCATGTACATGTTTATGTCTAGGATCAGTTATACACACCCTCCATGCATATGTTTATGTCTAGGATCAGTTAGACAGACCCTCCATGTACATGTTTATGTCTAGGATCATTTAGACACACCCTCCATGTACATGTTTATGTCTAGGATAATTTAGATATAGCCTCCATGTACATGTTTATGTCTAGGATCATTTAGACACACCCTCCATGTACATGTTTATGTCTAGGATCAGTTAGACACACCCTCCATGTACATTTTTATGTCTAGGATCACTTAGACAAATCCTCTATTTACACGTTTATGCCTAGGATCACTTAGACAAAGCCTCCATGTACATGTTTATGTCTAGGATCAGTTAGACACACCCTCCATGTACATGTTTATGTCTAGGATCAGTTAGACATAGCCTCCATGTACATGTTTATGTCTTGGATCAGTTAGACATAGCCTCCATGTACATGTTTATGTCTAGGATCAGTTAGACATAGCCTCCATGTACATGTTTATGTCTTGGATCAGACAGACACACCCTCCATGTACATGTTTATGTCTAGGATCAGTTAGACATAGCCTCCATGTACATGTTTATGTCTAGGATCAGTTAGACATAGTCTCCATGTACATGTTTATGACTAGGATCAGTTAGACACACCCTCCATGTACATGTTTATGTCTAGGATCAGTTAGACACACCCTCCATGTACATGTTTATGTCTAGGATCAGTTAGACATAGCCTCCATGTACATGTTTATGTCTAGGATCAGTTAGACATAGCCTCCATGTACATGTTTATGTCTAGGATCAGTTAGACATAGCCTCCATGTACATGTTTATGTCTAGGATCAGACAGACACACCCTCCATGTACGTGTTTATGTCTAGGATCACTTAGACATAGCCTCCATGTACATGTTTATGTCTATAATCAGCCAAAGCCTCTATTTACATGTTTATGTCTAGGATCAGTTAGACACACCCTCCATGTACATGTTTATGTCTAGGATCAGTTAGATATAGCCTCCATGTACATGTTTATGTCTAGAATCAGACAAAGCCTCTATTTACATGTTTATGTCTAGGATCAGTTAGACACACCCTCCATGTACATGTTTATGTCTAGGATCAGTTAGATATAGCCTCCATGTACATGTTTATGTCTAGGATCAGTTAGACACACCCTCCATGTACATGTTTATGTCTAGGATCAGTTAGACACACCCTCCATGTACATGTTTATGTCTAGGATCAGTTAGACACACCCTCCATGTACATGTTTATGTCTAGGATCAGTTAGACATAACCTCCATGTACATGTTTATGTCTAGGATCACTTAGACATAGCCTCCATGTACATGTTTATGTCTATAATCAGCCAAAGCCTCTATTTACATGTTTATGTCTATAATCAGCCAAAGCCTCTATTTACATGTTTATGTCTAGGATCACTTAGACATAGCCTCCATGTACATGTTTATGTCTAGAATCAGACAAAGCCTCTATTTACATGTTTATGTCTAGGATCAGTTAGACACACCCTCCATGTACATGTTTATGTCTAGGATCAGTTAGATATAGCCTCCATGTACATGTTTATGTCTAGGATCAGTTAGACATAGCCTCCATGTACATGTTTATGTCTAGGATCAGTTAGACACACCCTCCATGTACATGTTTATGTCTAGGATCAGTTAGACATAGCCTCTTTTTACATGTTTATGTCTAGGATCAGTTAGACATAACCTCCATGTACATGTTTATGCCTAGGATCACTTGGACATAGCCTCCATGTACATGTTTCTGCCTAGGATCACTTGGACACAGCCTCCATGTACATGTTTATGTCATGGTTCACTTGGACGTAGCCTCCATTTACTGCGCTGATGCTCCTGCTGGTCTTGGTTTTCACACTGGTTATATTTGATCACTGGCTCGTCGTGATAACCAAAAACCATCAGTATGTCATTAAATAATATATGATACAACTGCAGCTGGCTGTGATCATTTCTTTACTCAACACAATCAACATAAATGGGTGTGGCCTGACAGTGTTTGCCGGAACCAGACATAAACAATCATATCTCTATTGTCCAGCTACACAATCCAGTGCTAATTGTGTATTTGAAGTTGAGGAAAAGTGTTTGTGGTTGAGTAAGAAATGTGTGTTTGCCCTCTCAATGGAGAAGGAAGGCACTTACTTCCCTCCACCAGCCTTTAGGACACCCATGGGAGAAAGTGAAATAACCTGTACAGTCCCTTAGCCAAAGTATGAAATCATGTAAGCAGGTGGTCAACAGGTAGTTGTTGGTTATGGTTTCACGCCAGTAGCTTTACATAGTTGAGTTGAGGCAAGAACTGATATGGCACTCAGTACATTCCCATGCATCCTGTTTCCTAATCTTTAACAGCTAGTGAAGAGTTCCACTACTAATGGTACCACTTGCAATCTTATCACGTGTCCGTCTGGCCTTTCCTTGGAGCAGTGAGGTGCCAGCTAGTAGGTCCGGCCACACCCTGCCGCACCACTCTCCAGGCAATGATGGTGTATATCTGCACTACACACCTTGAATGGATCCTTTACTGGCTGTATCATGTACCAGTGGCCATGGACACTGACCACTATTGTCACTGCCAGGAGAGAAAGCAGCGGCACCTTCTTTACCGATGTAGGTTGCCATTGATTTCTGAGCGACTGGCTTACATACCCCGTAAGTAACCAATGCGACGCGATCCGCTACCAAATCTCGCACAGCTGCGTTCACCGTGTGGATATACGTGATTACGGAGAATGTCGTAAACACCTTCGCCAGGGAGAGCGGCTGAACAATGCCATAGAGAGCTGAAAAACGGCTTTGTGTGACGGGGAACAGCATTTGCTACCAGACCGCAATCGAGGATGTTGTCACAGGATAATAAACTTGTCAGTCGATCGATGACAACCAGGCCCGACATTATTTTGCTAACACAATTGACTCTTTGATGGTGAACAAACTGAGGAAAATACGTCGGTATAATTTTCTGCACCTGGTCGACAGTGTGTATGAGATCAAAGGGAGTCACGTCGAGTTGTCTAGACACAGTCGACAGTTTGATGACAGGATGTTGTTCGAGAGGTGTGTATTGGCAACATTTGTCTACAAAACGGGAGTTGGCCGTTGAAAGTAATGGACAGATGTTTGCTAGAGGTCAGAAGGATTCTGTAATGGGAGAAAGGTCTCTGGCTCACAGACAACCCGGATATTTGTTGGATGAGACAAAGAACTCCCCAGATGAAAAGGAAACTTGACAGCTAATTGACTCTGGTTAGTCTGGAAACAGGAGGACAAAGCCAGATTCTGGACTGATTGGCGTCTGGACTTTCTGGTGACTCACTCAAGCACCCATATAAAACCCAGTGCAGTAAACAGGTAGAGGGAGTCGAGAAAAACATTCTGAAGTGTTAGGATTGGGGATTATTCCGAGTTGTGTTATATTAGAGGGACTGGGCTGTCTTAGTAGTGATAGTTATCCGCGGACATAGATCCAATCGGATTGCCTAGTTTCTCGAGTAACAACAGGAATAGACATATGGTAGGCAATTAATTATATCTAACTTAAGAGTATGATTAGGAATAGAGTGCAGTACTGTGCAGTGATATAATGTATTATGATTAGTGATAGAATGTTCTATAAGTGCGGTGCTAGAAAGTATCATAGGAGCGTCGGCACTAGTATTCTATTGTGTGGCTTCAACTAGCTTATGTGTAGATATCATTTTACTCAGGAAGTTGAGGACAATGTAGTGGAATAATAATTAGAGAGATTGAGGATGGTTGAGAGGGAGAAGAGGTATGTGTAATGGTAGGATCCTCCAGTAGGGCATCTGCTGGGTTTCTACCCGTTCCTTTATTCTTTCCTGGTGTTGCCATGTCTCAGATCATATGATTGAGTTATTTGGCCGTATGACAGAGATCGGATCTCTGTTATAGATCTGAGTGCTGTTATTGGCCTACACTTACCTAAATCCGGTCAGGACTGAGTTGCCCTCACCATGATGTTATCTACTCTACAGGTTCCATCTACAGTTCCCCTTGAGTGTTCCACTTGAGTGTGAGATGATTTATTACGAAGAAGCAGTTCCAAGTTTTCTACAATAATGACTCATGGAAAGAAGACCGAGGTTGCTGAGAGGTTTTACACGGGGCTCAGAACCTAGTTGTTCCGCAGAAACCTGGCTTCTGCTGAGTAGAATTGTATGAACAGAAGTAATGTGTTTAATGAGTGATAAGCTTCATCACCGAAGATTAATAACTCGCATACTAAGGACATATATATATATATATATATATATATATATATATATATATATATATATATATATATATATATATATATATATATATATACACTCTACCTAACAAACATTAATAGGTTGTGTTCTAAAAGAGGGGAAAATGTTATAACCAGAAACTAATAAACAGTAGATTTTCCCCAAGTGACATTTCAGTTAATTGGAAGACTATCAGTTCAAACAAATATTAGGAAACAGAGTAACTTCACCGTGTGGTAGAGTGAAGACCAAGATCAACAGTGTCTATCGGATTACCAGCATCCTGTTTGTTCGAGTGATTGGAGAAAGTCGTCATCTTCTGGGTGAGGTTCACTGTCCGGAAAAAATGGTGCTGTTGTGTGCTAAGCACTATGATGTTACAGACTTTGCTTCTAAATCACTGGTCTACCATTAGAATACACGTCACGCATTCTACACCTTGTACACACACACACATACTTCTCCTACATATACTCTTTGCTTTAATAAATTTCTTGTTTTTATTTGTTGAGGCTAGAGTTGTCAAGTATGTTAGGTTGGGGAAGAATGAGAGGGGGCATGATCCAGGGGTGAGTAAGAGTGAGAGGAAGGTGTCTTCAGATTGAAGGAGTGTGTTGACGGAGTCTGCTGGATATCTCCAGAATAGAGATATTGAAAAAAAAAATAATGTGGGTGTTGATTCTCTTCACTCCAGGGACGACACTAAAGTGGTAAAGAAGAACAAGTAACTAATACGACATTCATTCTTTACACACACGACAGATGTATTAAGGAATTTAAATGTAGAACAGTCCGAGCAAACGTAGTTTTTCACAAGATGAAAAATATGCTGTGCAATATATATTTGTCAAATGAGATCTTCTTCTTCTTCTTCTTCTTCTTCTTCTTTCGTTCGCTTGAAAAATGTCTATAACTGCAATGCTGTCTCTTGATTGATTGATTTAGGAACCGACATCAAAGCAGTCGGGGCATTCCCATAAGCGCTCCGTCCCCATCCTCAGATGCCAGCGAAGAGTTCCAACCCTAATAGTACCAGTAGCAATCTGATTATATGTGCGTCTCGCCTTTCCTCTAAACGTCGAGCATCGGCCAGATCCCCTCGTCACTCCACGCTGTCGCATTCTTGCCAGACCATGGTGATTCGTTTGCTCCTCCGAGGTGTACACGTGCTCCCACAATGCTGTCTCTTGTATGAATTTATCGTCAACTGAGATGAAAAAGTATTCTTAACAGCTTTATTGGACCATTCCTGGTGTAAGGAAGTGAATCATGGACAATTAGCAGATTAGTGGGAGCTACAGGATGTGGTTGTATAGAAGAATTGTGCTACCTAAACACGTGTGTGGTTGTACCGCATGAAGCGGGATTTCGCCAGGGGAGCGTGGTTTCACATCTAACAGCTGGCACCGTGAACCAGTGTCCCTGGGGTACAGACAACATGACCCCGTTCTGCAGGACTGGGCTGACAACCAGAGCCGACCGGAATACAGTTGGTCAACACCAACAAGACATCAAGGAACGTTTACTGGTAGCGTGGTTGTTGATTCTGGGAATATTTGCAGGAGAAGGAAATGCAGAAGACGAGGAGGATAGCATTCATATTAATTTTTCAGAATATTTGCAGAAGTTAGTCGCGGTTCCAACTTCACGTCAACGGGTCGTCCCCATTATGTTCCATTCCTGTGTCTTGAATATCACACACAATGCTCTTCACTGCCCAATGTGAAAAGTGGAACAGACAGGAGTCTCGACAAGCCAACAGCCCGCACACGTACATTGTGCAGAATGCCGCCGCCAGAATGCCAACACAAAAGTCCTCCACGAAAAATAGTTCATCGTCGATGGAATCGGCAGTCACCAGAAAGACTTTATTGACCAGGGTTTTATTTAATATGACTCGGTCTCTTTCCCCAGGGCAATCCGCCAAAAGCGCCGCACACATCTCGAACTCTGTAGCTCCAGCGACGACTCCCAATAGTCTCCTGAAAATGCACTCATGAACCGAAACAGCAAACCAGTCAATTCAGCAACAGCCGACCGCCATCGTTCCGAACATGCAGAAGTAGAAGTGGAAGAGAATAAGGGACATAATAAAGAGGGGAGGTGAATAACATTCATGTTGATTTTTCAGAATATACGAAGTTAAGTGGATGAAGAGAAAACCAAAAGGTGGGGGAGGGGGATATTGTTTTATTAGGATGGCAACAAACAATAGAGAAACACACGTATATGCTGCATCCATGTAAATTGTCAACCCAAGGCACTTCATGAGTTAACAAGTCTAGAGATATAAATAGCACACTTACTCTTTGACCTTTTAGTTGTCATCGAGCTAGTGCTATATAGACATATAGAGATCACTTTCTAGGTGTTAAGACATGGCTGTTTAGAAAGTAATTATCTACACAAGTATTATCTCTAGATTAGATCAAACGGCCTTGGCCAGACACAGCAATCAATCTCAGATATCAGCACTAGAAATGTTAAATAATACAGGCGTCAGCAGTGACTTTTGTATTGCAACCCGCCAAGGTAGGTAGTAGTATGTCCTGGTCCTTCTAACATCACTGCTTATTTTCATTTCAGTAAAAACCATTAGTGTAGTAGCGTTTCTAGGGAATCACGCCGTGATGCGACTTTGAGCAAACACAATCTAGATGTTTTCAGTTTGCTTGAATGTTCTCATGGCAGCTTTATCCAGTGTCCAGGACAGCCGTGGATAGTGGACCCCAGCTTGAATGGTTGATTCTTTCTTGGAAGTTATAGTTTTATAAGATGGTAGTGGCGAACGGGTTACGGACGTAATTCGCAATCCTGCACACCGTATTGCGCTGGTTTCATAAAGGTGTGAACGGTCTTTCAGAAAGCAATGGCGAACTACTGAACGTAAACTTGCCAAGAAATCACAATCAGTCACCCAATTATAGGGTTGACTGCGACGTCCTGTAAAGGATATGCAACTAAAATAAGATGATGATGATAATGTCCTTGGAAGAAAAAAAAAAGAAACTAGCTGAAGTAACTGTCTCGGTCACGCTCAAATTGAAGTGATATGTTTGTTGGTGAGTTTATAATGCCCTTTAATGAACAGTGGTCTCATATCATTGATTGCCGCCGAGGTCTGAAGTCGCACATTCTGGGCTATGGATTATGAGGTGGGGAGGCGAGTTCCCTTCCTTAATGTTTTTCCCTCTCAGAAAATTCTTGACCTGGTAGCCATTTATATGAGGCTGCGTCAACTTCAGAACCATACTGACCGGACAAAGGTAATCCCGCCTCTTCTGGAGACTGAACCGAGACAAGAAGATGCACTGACCACTTTACAACATGACTGCAACAAAGAACAACTTACACAAAATCAGTTGTGCTTGGGATGTTACGCTCAGAGACATTAACTGTGATGGGATCACAATGAAGAAAGTTCGAGTTGTTCAGTGACAAGCGCTTTCAGCAGCGGTTGCTGCCGTCTGACAATGTGCCGATGGTAAAACTCCCCCCCCCCCCCCCCACCCCCCCCCCCCCCCACCTTCGACAACCTTATCTTCCTGACACTCTCATGGGGTGGGTCGGCCTGGGTCATAACTCCCAGGCGTGTTTTCTCCTGTCGTGCGTTCGCATACCCACCTTCGAGGCGTGTGTGTATCGCACTTAGCCACATTGACATCGCCATGTGTCTGCCTAGAAGCCGTCCCTCCATCCTGAAGGCGAACATTGTGCAACCGGTGCTTCTGCCAACATTATCACTGCACCCATCTGGCCGCCGGAAGGTCAGCTTCTTTCCCCGGCCGTTTGCCTCTGTCCTCACCTTCACATGACCTCATAGATGTCGTTGTCTACACTGTGCCAACAGCTTCGGACGGAGGGGTGCAATTGGGAGGGTACAAGCCTTACCCTAGTGCGAGGAAATGCAACATAAAGGCTAAATGTCATGGCAGGGCTGACCAGGCCCTAAGCCTTGGTCGGCAACAGGTCTAGGATGGAAGCTCTGACAGGTGGGCAGTTAGAGCATTGCTTTGCTGATTCGGCAGCTTCTGCAGCTGATCTTGTTCCAGATGTATTGGTCTTACCTTTCCTCTGGAGTAAACTAGACAGACCGAGAGAGGGATCATGCTGCATGGTCTCTAAATTCAGCCCAGGCTTGGTGTTATGGATAGGTATAGCTCTATTTTACAAACTATTGTCTGCCAAGACGGCAAGGTGCCAGCCAGTCACTACCCTGGTTCTCTGGACGTATTTTTGAATGACAGGTGCAAATATCGCAGTTTCGCCATAGACAGACAACCCAAGAAATGCTCGTTTTAGTACCGAGGAAGAGGAAGACAGTATGACAGTACAGGGCAACATGTCGTGAGTGTAATAAGGCGCGAGAAGCGCAAAAAGCTTCAGGGCAGGAAAAAAAGCTGGAAGCATCCACCTTGGTGGAATTGTGAGGTGGAGAAGGCCTGGATGGATAAGCGTAGTGCTGTAAGGAAATGGCAAACCGCCAAGAAGAACAGAGTTGCCCAGCCCAGTCCCTGCATGCACTTAGAAAGAGAAATGCGCGCAAAAGTAAGCTATTTAAAAAAAAAAAAACTGGTTAAGATGGTTAAAAGTTAAAAATGGGTAGAGGTATGTCACAGAGTAAGCACAGACAAGTCACTGAAATTGTTCTGGCGACTACATAAAAGCATGAGTGGGGTAGTCAAGAATAAGAGCGTTTCTGACTTCCAAGGTGCTGACCTCATCTGGCAGAGACTGGCGAGAACAAAGGCAAAGCCCTATTCGAACGCTATCTAGAGCAGAGCAACCAGACAAAGATGAGAGGCCGAAATCTTGCCAATGAGGTCACTTCAGACAGGTGCAAGGCCCAGGACATTTCGGATGAAGACACAGTGACAGTGAAAGAAATCAAAGCTGTGCTTCGACGATCAAAAAACAGCGCTCCAGGGCCAGATGGCATAAGATACGATGACATCAGAAGGTGTACCAACAACGAGTTAGAGAAACTAGCAGACATATACAACAACAGTATAGGGAGTGCTAGCATCAAGGAGGAGTGGTTACACAGCTATCCGGTTCCCTTGCCGAAGCCTGGCAAAGACCACACAGAAATTCAGGGAAATCGAGTAATAACCATGCAGAATCTGATAGGCAAGCTGCTGGAGAAGTTAACTGCCAGAAAAATATCAAGCCAGCTAGAGGGGCAAGGTGTTTTCCCACCTACCCTGGGAGGGTACTGTCCAAAAATAGAAATCTGGACCAATGCAGCAGTTTTTGCCCATGATGTATATGAAGGTTTCCGCTCAGGCATTTAAACCTTTGCTGCAGCGATTGATCTTGAAGACGCGTACAACATAGTACCATTGGACTTTTTAATGCTTCAGCTTCTTGAACTCAAGCTAAGTCCCTTCCTCCTGAGTTGGATCGCTGCAGCCCTCTACCAACGGAAAGTAGTTGCTAGATGGATTTCAGAACCAACAACAATATATCTTGGCCTACCACAGGGATCACCATTATCTCCAGTGCTGTCCAACCCCTACACTGTGAGAATCACCAGTGAGCAGATCACGGGACCAGGGAGGACATTGTCATATGCCGATGATGTTGTAGTGTATCGTCAGGGTAAGGATAGAGATCAGGTTGCTGTGGAACTACAAAGCGAACTCAATCGCATAAGTACTTGGTGTGTTCAAGCTGGGACAAAGGTCAACCCAACAAAGGCAACAGTGACATGGTTCTCTTTGAATAATCATATTGTCAACACTCCAACACCAACTGTAAAGTTGTGTTCAGAGAATGTGGAAAGAACGCAGGCAATGAACGACCTGGGGATACGTTTTGATCGAAACCTTGCTTATAACGAGCACATAGACCAGGTGATAACAAACGTCAAGCGGGGTTTGGCTGCGATGCGGGTGATGGCGGCAGCAAACTGTGAGCAGCGCAATCTATGTCTTCTGTACGAAGGACTGATCATGTCTGTTTTTTGTGTATGCGATGGCGATCCTGACTCTCAGCAGTAAGCAGATAGAAAGGATGGAAAGGATATATAACGAAGCCATGCGCATTATTCTTGGATGTATAAGAGATACAGCATGCAGGGCGATGCGCTACCTTCTTGATCTTCCAACCATTGAAGACAGAATACAAATTTGCAGAGCACATGCCTACCTCAGAGTTAACGCAAACACACAACATCCACTGCATAGTGAAATTAGGAAGGTGAAGGGCAGCATCTTAAAGAGAGGAAGGTCGTGGATGGGTCAAGCTGAGGACATTCTTCAACAGGTGTGTTCACTTGAGGACTTAGAACCTGGCGAGGAGTGGGTACAAGTTCCAACAGATTTCTGTACGTCTCTTTCAGTCTGCATCCAACTAGACAGAAAATGCAGACAAGAAAATCCGGCTGCTGTGGAGGCGGAAGTACAAACTTTGATTTTCGAGAATTCGTTAGACGATGATGCTGTCATATACACAGATGGGTCGGTCGTCCGATATGTGAGAAGCCCATGGGCTTTACAGCTCGGGCCGGAGGGAGACTTGTGAAGGAGGACTCTGGTGCTTTTGCTGAGACCACAAGTAGCCTGACTATGGAAGTTATTGCAGCGAGTAAAGCAATAACATGGCTCGAGACACAGACATTCACTAGGGCATGTTTCCTTAGCGACTCAATGAGCATGCTCAAGAGGATAGAGATGGGGTGGATCCGAAGAGAGTGGTTGCTTTTTCTGGAGCGGCTGGCAAACATTAGTTTCATCTTCGTGCCAGGGCATGGGGGAATACAAGGAAATGAGCGGGCTTACAAGCTCGCAGGTAAAGCTACTGTGGAGGGCGGACGCGCCATGGACCAAGCTGATATGCTGAATGCTCTACGAGAAGTAAGACTGTTGCGAGAACCAAGTGATGACTGTAAATCTACAACCATGGTAAGATTGCGAGAACTGCAAATTAAAAGAGGTGTGGCCAAACAAGAACACTACGCAGGAAGCCAAAGAAGATTGATAAACCAACACAGAACTGGTGTCGTGAGCCACTACACGCTGCGGGATTTGCTGAGGAGGGGATCCGAGCACTTATGGACTGAATGGTTCGATGTGCAATGAGGATGATCTGTCGACTAACTAACTAACTAGAGGAAGACAATGCTTTGTGACGCAATGAATACAGAGGCCCAATCATTTGCTGTCTAGAATTCATGTGTCATTTATACCTAGACGTGTATGTTCATCACAAGTCTGTACAAGCACAGCATCATTTCACACTGCTGACAACACAACGGTGTGTAGCCACCATGCGGTCACCGCTATCAGTTTGACATTTATAAGAGTGAATACTGTCATTGTCAGTGCCTGGACAAGTTCATAATGGCCACGGCTCTCTCTCTCTCTCTCTCTCTCTCTCTCTCTCTCTCTCTCTCTCTCTCTCTCTCTCTCTCTCTCTCTCTCTCACTCTCTCTCTATCGCTCTTCCTTCTCTCTCTCTCTCTCTCTCTCTCTCTCTCTCTCTCTCTCTCTCTCTCTCTCTCTCTCTCTCTCTCTCTCTCTATCGCTCTTCCTCCTCCCCCTTTCTCGCCTAAAACTAAAAGCTTTAAAATTTCACATATTCTGGATTACAGTAGATGAGGCCCATTCCGAACATTGTGTAACTGTCTTCATGCTGACATTATAAGCGAAGAAATAAACGGCAATGTGTGCCTAACAAGACTTGCATACATCATGGGACTTTCCTTGCGTGTTGCTAATGGTCTGTCCGCACCTGTCTCCATTTGCCAATCTCTCCGGACGCTATGGTTAGCCGTGTAACAAATAAAGTCACGGCGAATGCTTAACAGAAACACGACGTGTCGTGGCTAATTATGGAATAACACATAAACAGAATAGGTTGCAAGCAGATTGCATAGATTAAACAAAGTCAGTACAAAGATGACACACGCTCAATTCTCTATCAACTTCAAATAGAAGTTGTATGCCTGTTGCACGTGCCTCTGTTTGACCATCCAGAAGTAGAGATCTACGTGGCCGCGGGGCAATAATAAACTTCCGGTGCGCTGACGCCGGGTGAATCGGTCCACTCGCTTCAAGGCGTAGTCAACTTCAACATCGGCTTCTCGTTAAGAGAGCAATAGTCAACTACTGAACGCCTAGCAAACCAGCCTGGGTTTGGGGTCGATGGTAACGTCCTGTATAAAACAAGCCATGGTCAACTACTGAACGCCTAGCAAACCAGCCTGTAGTTGGGGTCAATGGTAACGTCCTGTATAAAACAAGCCACACGTTTTAAAACCATACATGGCGTCTTATCCAGTTTTCCCTTGAGCTTAAAGTGAATGTTGTTTTGTTCTATTTCAGACAATGTGCAAGCCCGTGTGCCTGGCCCCATTGATCAGTTTACTACTTCTGGTCTTTGTGCAAGCTGAGATATTCCCCCTCAATGAACGGCGAGTTTTGTTGGTAAGTCCGATACAGAAAATACAGCACATATGACAGGTTATATATAACTGCAACAGGATAATTAGTTATAGTAGCGATTCCAACTTCACGACAAAGGGTTGCCCCATCATGTTCCATTCCGATGCCAGTGAATATCACATAAAATGCTTCTCACTGCCCAATATTGGAACAGACAGGAGTCTTGACAAAAAAAAAAAAAGCCGCACAGGAATAATACTATGCATAATGCCGCTGCCAAAATATCAATACAAAAGTCCGCCACGAAAAATCCCCTTCTGCAACAGGATATGGCAATACAAAATGAGATAAGAGTATGTTGAGAGATGTTGCCTACGACTACAAGCTCATATATTATAGCATACGACGAACTGAAAGCATGCTCGGATACACAGGTACTATACCACAAGACAAGCTGAAAGCATGCACGGATACACAGGTACTATACCACAAGACAAGCTGAAAGCATGCGCGGATACACAGGTACTATACCATACGACGAACTGAAAGCATGCACGGATACACAGGTACTATACCACAAGACAAGCTGAAAGCATGCGCGGATACACAGGTACTATACCACAAGACAAGCTGAAAGCATGCGCGGATACACAGGTACTATACCATACGACGAACTGAAAGCATGCACGGATACACAGGTACTATACCATACGACGAACTGAAAGCATGCGCGGATACACAGGATGCTCTTCCTCTGTCCTATACCCCAGACTGGAGTATAGACCCTCACCCAACTCATGCCCAGATCTCCCGCTTTGTGCTATCCTCTGCAGCTCTTGCCATGCCCTCGCCATATTATTGATCTCGAATTCTCTTCTCATTGTGCTTGAGGTCCTCCTCTATTTGTTGTGCACCGTTTTATACTTAGAACGTCTTGCTTCAAACATCTTGTACTTGTAATGTCTATACTTGAAATGTCTTGTACTTGGAATGTTTTGTACTTGGGTGAATATTACTTATAACATCTTGTACTAGCAACCTCATTTGCTTATAAAGTCTTACTTAGAACAACGTGTACTTGAATCATTTAAGCACAGAACATCTTGTACTTGGATCATTTTGTACTTAGAACCACTGTACTTGCAACGTCCTTTACTTAAATTGTCTTACTTAGAACATCTTGTACATAGATCATTTTATACTTAGAACGTCTTGTACTTAGAACGTCTAGTACTCAGATAGTCTTATACTGCAATGTCGGGCTTGGAACGCCATTTGCTTGGAACTTAATGTTCTTGAAATGTCTTGTACTAAGAAAGTGTTATACATGGAACGTCTTGTACTAAGAAAGTGTTGTACATGGAACGTCCTGTACTAAGAAAGTGTTATACATGGAACGTCTTGTACTAAGAAAGTGTTATACATGGAACGTCTTGTACTAAGAAAGTGTTATACATGGAACGTCTTGTACTAAGAAAGTGTTATACATGGAACGTCTTGTACTAAGAAAGTGTTGTACATGGAACGTCCTGTACTAAGAAAGTGTTATACATGGAACGTCTTGTACTAAGAAAGTGTTATACATGGAACGTCTTGTACTAAGAAAGTGTTATACATGGAACGTCTTGTACTAAGAAAGTGTTGTACATGGAACGTCCTGTACTAAGAAAGTGTTATACATGGAACGTCTTGTACTAAGAAAGTGTTATACATGGAACGTCTTGTACTAAGAAAGTGTTATACATGGAACGTCCTGTACTAAGAAAGTGTTATACTTGGAACGTCCTGTACTAAGAAAGTGTTATACTTGGAACGTCCTGTACTAAGAAAGTGTTATACATGGAACGTCCTGTACTAAGAAAGTGTTATACATGGAACGTCCTGTACTAAGAAAGTGTTATACTTGGAACGTCCTGTACTAAGAAAGTGTTATACATGGAACGCCTTGTACTAAGAAAGTGTTATACATGGAACGTCTTGTACTAAGAAAGTGTTATACTTGGAACGTCCTGTACTAAGAAAGTGTTGTACATGGAACGTCCTGTACTAAGAAAGTGTTGTACATGGAACGTCCTGTACTAAGAAAGTGTTATACTTGGAACGTCTTGTACTAAGAAAGTGTTATGCATGGAACGTCCTGTACTAAGAAAGTGTTATACATGGAACGTCCTGTACTAAGAAAGTGTTATACATGGAACGTCCTGTACTAAGAAAGTGTTATACATGGAACGTCTTGTACTAAGAAAGTGTTATACTTGGAACGTCTTGTACTAAGAAAGTGTTATACTTGGAACGTCCTGTACTAAGAAAGTGTTATACATGGAACGTCTTGTACTAAGAAAGTGTTATACTTGGAACGTCTTGTACTAAGAAAGTGTTATACATGGAACGTCCTGTACTAAGAAAGTGTTATACTTGGAACGTCTTGTACTAAGAAAGTGTTGTACATGGAACGTCTTGTACTAAGAAAGTGTTATACATGGAACGTCTTGTACTAAGAAAGTGTTGTACATGGAACGTCTTGTACTAAGAAAGTGTTGTACATGGAACGTCTTGTACTAAGAAAGTGTTATACATGGAACGTCTTGTACTAAGAAAGTGTTATACATGGAACGTCTTGTACTAAGAAAGTGTTATACATGGAACGTCTTGTACTAAGAAAGTGTTATACATGGAACGTCTTGTACTAAGAAAGTGTTGTACATGGAACGTCTTGTACTAAGAAAGTGTTATACATGGAACGTCTTGTACTAAGAAAGTGTTATACATGGAACGTCCTGTACTAAGAAAGTGTTGTACATGGAACGTCTTGTACTAAGAAAGTGTTATACATGGAACGTCCTGTACTAAGAAAGTGTTATACTTGGAACGTCTTGTACTAAGAAAGTGTTATACATGGAACGTCCTGTACTAAGAAAGTGTTATACATGGAACGTCTTGTACTAAGAAAGTGTTATACTTGGAACGTCTTGTACTAAGAAAGTGTTATACATGGAACGTCTTGTACTAAGAAAGTGTTATACATGGAACGTCTTGTACTAAGAAAGTGTTATACATGGAACGTCTTGTACTAAGAAAGTGTTATACTTGGAACGTCTTCTACTAAGAAAGTGTTATACATGGAACGTCCTGTACTAAGAAAGTGTTATACTTGGAACGTCTTGTACTAAGAAAGTGTTATACATGGAACGTCTTGTACTAAGAAAGTGTTATACATGGAACGTCCTGTACTAAGAAAGTGTTATACATGGAACGTCTTGTACTAAGAAAGTGTTATACTTGGAACGTCCTTCTACTAAGAAAGTGTTATACATGGAACGTCCTGTACTAAGAAAGTGTTATACTTGGAACGTCCTGTACTAAGAAAGTGTTATACATGGAACGTCTTGTACTAAGAAAGTGTTATACATGGAACGTCTTGTACTAAGAAAGTGTTATACATGGAACGTCTTGTACTAAGAAAGTGTTATACATGGAACGTCTTGTACTAAGAAAGTGTTATACTTGGAACGTCTTCTACTAAGAAAGTGTTATACATGGAACGTCCTGTACTAAGAAAGTGTTATACTTGGAACGTCCTGTACTAAGAAAGTGTTATACATGGAACGTCTTGTACTAAGAAAGTGTTATACATGGAACGTCTTGTACTAAGAAAGTGTTATACTTGGAACGTCCTGTACTAAGAAAGTGTTATACATGGAACGTCTTGTACTAAGAAAGTGTTATACATGGAACGTCTTGTACTAAGAAAGTGTTATACATGGAACGTCCTGTACTAAGAAAGTGTTATACATGGAACGTCCTGTACTAAGAAAGTGTTATACATGGAACGTCTTGTACTAAGAAAGTGTTATACATGGAACGTCCTGTACTAAGAAAGTGTTATACATGGAACGTCCTGTACTAAGAAAGTGTTATACATGGAACGTCCTGTACTAAGAAAGTGTTATACATGGAACGTCCTTGTACTAAGAAAGTGTTATACATGGAACGTCCTGTACTAAGAAAGTGTTATACATGGAACGTCTTGTACTAAGAAAGTGTTATACATGGAACGTCCTGTACTAAGAAAGTGTTATACATGGAACGTCTTGTACTAAGAAAGTGTTATACATGGAACGTCTTGTACTAAGAAAGTGTTATACTTGGAACGTCCTGTACTAAGAAAGTGTTATACATGGAACGTCTTGTACTAAGAAAGTGTTATACATGGAACGTCCTGTACTAAGAAAGTGTTATACATGGAACGTCTTGTACTAAGAAAGTGTTGTTCTTGGAAGGTCTTGTACAAATAATGTCCTGTTTCTCTTTCCTCTGCCAGTCCAAGGTATTCACAACTCAGGAGCCACGTCTCTGTTGTTCACAATGCTAAGACTTCATCTGCTGATTGCTACTGACAACTCTCTATGTGAAGAGATGCAATGTCGTTTGTCCCTCCCCCTTCCTTTCTCTGGAGAATAGATCATTTCCACCCCAGACTAAGTTCTCTTATTCTTTGCTCTCTCTTGTAGGTCTTCTGATATCGTTCCCATATTTTCATACGTTTTAATCTCTGTGTTTAATTCTCATATCCGTGTCTTTTGAAGACTCCGTGTATTTAATATACGGGTATATGGGAATATTCTTAAACAAGTGAACCGGTACAACGATCTCGGATTACCATAACAACATCAGATGGGAGGTGCCTTGAGGAGATTAGACCAAGAATCGATATGGCAAAGATAGCCTTTTGCAAGATGGAAAACATACTGACCGATAAAATGATGTCTAATGTAATGAGAAAACAAAATGTGTTGAGTTGCTTCATAAGATCTGTACTTTTGTATGAATGTGAAACATGGACAATGAGCAGACAAGCTGAAAAACATTTAATGACAGTTGAAATGTGGGCTCCGAGAAAAATGCAAACACTACATTATTTTCTCAACATTTATTTTATATTTCGTGAACAGGGAAACAGACCTCCACCGGGAAGCCCCTGGCCAATGCCAAAATTATGGCGCCATGACACATCGGTATTTCTCTTCACTCCATCGAATCTAACCTTCAACTCTGACCTCAGCGACTGTGACCTGATAGAGGCCGCCTACAAGCGACTTCTGCAACAGTTAGAGACCGCCGCTAATTACAATCAAGCCCGGAGAGCTGGGGTCGGCAAACCGGGCCCTGGCAACAGCAACAACATCAACACCTACAACACAACAGACGACGACAACGGGGATGTCCTGCTGCATGAGATCCAACTCAAAGTTGAAGACAGAACGTGCCCCGGGTATCCCCAACTTGGTGTCCAGGAAAATTGTATGTTGATGTTACTGATATAGGCAAAATAATTATCCGCGTTTTTACCTAGGCGTGTATGAGAATCTCTAAGATACCTGTGATTGATAACTGTTACTGCAGTTTTCTTGCATTGTAAACCCGGTTATGATAGGTACCAGCAGACAGCGGATGTGCAGGGGAGTTGGGTGTAATGTGACCCAGACAGGGCGGCGTTTCACGGGACCATAAATGCTCTCTGCAGTTTGTCTTTGTTAGTTGGGGTGAGGAAAGGAGTTCTTCGAAGCTGTGTCGGGCCAGTCTTGGTGTGCGGAATCGAATCGTGGACATTTGGCAGACGGGTGAGAGGTTGTGTGGAAGTTGCGGAAATTTGATTTTATAGAAGAATGATATCAACATGGATGGAAATGATAACACCGTTGATGAATAGCAAGAGCAATGAAAATATTTTAAAAGAAGTTAATTCACAGAGAGAACTGGTTGCTCGCATCGAAGGAAGACAATCCACTTTCTTTGAGCATGTCATAATAAGGGGAAAGCTGGAGCTCACAACGGGAAGGTTGGAGGAGAAGAGGCAGGGGGTGGCCAAGAGAGAAGATGCTGGACAGTTTGAAATCATGTACTGGAGGAATGTCGATATCAGAAATCATTGACAACACAAGAGACAGAAGGCAGTGTCTAGTGTAGAAAATCTCCCCATTTACAGTCGTCCATAATGTCTCTCTATCACAAGCCAACTTCCCCATCTTTATAAACTCTTTGTTTACAGTTATTTGCAGGCATATGAGTTATAATAAATAATGATATAATCTTTAAGGCATTTTCAAAGTTTTCATAAAAATAATGCATCTATTTAAATAATGAAAATTTTCTAGCTCATCTTTTTATGTTTAAAGAAGTTATCTACAGTCATGTAGGTGATTAAAAAACAGTTTTCATTAAAAATAATGAATGGTGTGTGGAAGGACATTCTTAAGTTAATTTTTTTTTGTTATATGAATTTAATGAGACGCTCCCCGCCAGGAGCTGGGCGAAGCCGCGCCGTGTCAGATAGATAGACAGACAGACAGACAGATAGTCGGGAACGGGAGCTTTTATGACTACTTATATGAATTAAATGAGATCCCCCCCCCCCCCAGAGGATGGGCGAAGCCGGGCCGGGTCAGACAGACAGACAGACAGACAAACAGACAGATAGTCGAGAACGGGAGCTTATATGACTACTTATATGAATTAAATGAGATGCTCCCCACCAGGGACTGGGTGAAGCCGGGCCGGGTCAGCCAGACAGACAGACAAGCAGACAGACAACAGACAGACAGACTGATAGATAGATCCCCTCCAGGGACTGGGCGAAGCCGGGCCGGGTCAGCTAGTGTGTGTGTATATATATATATATATATATATATATATATATATATATATATATATATATATATATATATATATATAGAGAGAGAGAGAGAGAGAGAGAGTGTGTATATGTGTGTGTGTGACATACACATTCCCGCACGTGCTCACACACACACACACACACAGAGAGAGAGGAGAGAGAGAGAGAGAGAGAGAGAGAGAGTGTGTGTATATGTGTGTGTGTGACATACACATTCCCGCACGTGCTCACACACACACACACACAGAGAGAGAGAGAGAGAGAGAGAGAGAGAGAGAGAGAGAGAGAGAGAGAGAGAGAGAGAGAGAGAGAGAGAGAGAGATCATTAACCAAACAAAGTAAAACGTCAAGTCACCAATTCTACAATTATGATTGCACGACCTGTTCTGAGAAGATGACCGAGTCTACCCGATACTTGTAAACTGGCGTTCCGGGCTAGGAGCAGCTTGGAGGTGCTAGGGATGTGCTTGTTTAGATTTGTGTTACGAATACTTCAGACAGCCAGAGTTGTTGTTTGTCCATCAAGAATGATGATGACCATTCATTTCATCCAGTGGGGTTGAAGCCAGAGTAACTAACATGGAATGCCTAGGAAAGATTAATGATTAATAAAAGCAGGAGACAAACAGTGTTTTTTGGTCATGTAATGAGGAGAGGCCGGTCTCCGTGGCCTAAAGGCTTGACAACACGATTCGTACGCTTATCATGTCGTGTTGGGTTTTAACGTATTGGTATGGGAGCCGGGTTTTTTTTTTTTTTTGGGGGGGGGGGGGAGCAGTAAAATGCTGGTGTTGACAGCGATGTCCTGTAAATAGGATATGCATTAGAAAAAAAAAGAGAGGCATCGGAAAACATGGTGATGGCTGGGAAGATCCGCCTTAATTGAGACAGATTAAGGGAAGCAATTCTGGATGGACTAGGCAGGTGACATGAAAGGATATCATCAACAGAATTGATCCTGAGCACTGAGGCCCGAGGTTTGTGAAGATGCTGCACGTCTGTGCCAGTTAGCATGATGATGATAAATTGTGCATATTTATGATATTACTGGACCACGATTGTGTAGCAAAATGATGTTTTCATATGTTGAATCCGTCCTGGGTGTTTGATTGCTGACGTCAGTTTTATGTTTAGTTAGAAGGTGTTGATATGTCACCATGCGTGTTTGCTCCGCTGCGAAGTTTTTATGACTAACTTATGGCCAGTCCATCAGACGATCCGGAGAGACTGATGAGCACTCTTTGAAGACTGAGCGCTGATGCAGCGCAGTGGTAGAACTGGCTCCACCGGTGAAACGGTGGGGCCGACAGCAGACCGGGCTGACAACCACTAATGCTGTATAATATCCTTGTCGCGTCGAAACAAAGTAAGAAAAGATTCCCCGAGGATCCTCCGAAAGGGGAGGGGGGAGAGCATGAAGGATCCATTGGCGACCACACGGTGACGACCCTATCCGTCCAATCGATCATGATTTCAGCCCAACGACCAGGCTGGCCATGCGTCTGTGGTAGAAGCTTCGCCACCTTCCGGGGAATGAGAATTCACGCTGGACGTAAGAAGTGCGAGAGTGCGTCACAGGAGGCACGGCAGTGCTCCTGGGAACAGGATAAGACACAAGAGGACCTCAGCCAGGGAGAACCCCACAGTGCTGAGAAGACTCAAGTCTGATGTCACCTGTGACGCACCCGAGCAACCTTCCGAGAGTCTCAGGGTGAAGATCAAGTTCCCTAATGCCAACAAGAAGGTAGAGTGGGCGCAATTAGATAGACTTGTCCCGTGTTTTAGAGGAAGAACTAAAACGCAAGTCCCTTGAAGAGAAGTTGCTAAAGTTCGGTGAGATTGTCTACCTCCACTCGCTGATTCAGTTTGGTAGCAGCGAGAAGAAGGAAGCAGCTACTGCCGCAGAAGACCAGGCGGCAGAAACTGCTGGAGGAAGTAAGGAAACAGAAGAAATGCCGCTCGGAAACGATTTAAAAAGCAGCCAGAGCATGAGAAAGAGGGCTTGCGCCAGGTGTGGCAACATCTGAAGCCAGGCACAATGCCCTATCCCGAGCGGAAAGGTTCTGCAGGAACAGGCGGAAAACCCGGAAGAACGTGAGAGATTCTTCCGGGAACCATACAAGTTTGCACTGGGACTTGTTCAACAGCCGCGATCCGGCATCCTCAATGTCAGCAAAGAGGAGCTGGAGAACCACCTCGTGACGACGTACTCCGATGCCCAACGGGAACGTCCACTCGGAGAGATTGAAGGGCTCAAATGCCGGAGGAAACCAACTGTGGAGTTCAATGCCAAGCCTCCGATGTGGAGCGAGGTGGTTGCGGTAGTTAAGAAAGCAAGAGGTAAGTCGGCACCGGGGCCCAACGGTGTGCCTTACACAGTCTATAAAGAGGTGCCCGAATGTCCTTAAGAAGCTACACCGGATACTGAGATCCGTGGAAACACAAGCATGTCAGCACGGAGTGGAAGACAGCCAACGGAATCTACATTCCCAAAGAGCAAAACTCAGCCAGGATTGCCAATTCAGGCCGATCTCTCTCCTGAACTCGAGGGGAAAATATTCTTCTCGATCATGGCATCGAATCACGAAGTACTTGATGGGGAACAAGTACGTAGAGACAGCGGTTTAAAAATGGGGATATACCTGGTGTCCCCAGGTTGTCTCGAACACGGCACCATGATCTGGGAAGCTATCCAGAGAGTCGAAGATCGAAGAAGGAGGAACTCCACCGTGATATGGTTGGATCTGGCCAACGCGTATGGGTCAGTGCCCCACCAGCTGTTGTGGCATGCACTCAAGGCTTATCACGTGCCCGAGAACATCACGGAAATGCTTGTGCAGTACTTCTCGGGCTTCTCTCTTCGTTTCTCGACCAAAACGTTCACGACCAGATGGATCGACCTGCAAGGTGGGTATGCCATGGGATGTACGATTTCGCCGAATTATTTGTCATGGCCATGCAGGTCATCCTGAGATGCGGCATCCGGCTACGACACGGTCCCGAAACTCAGCGAGGGAAGAACACTTCCGCCGCTGAAGGCCTTCATGGACGATACGACAATCCTGACACCGAAGGAGAGTGATGCTCGCAGCATTCCTCCTCAGACTGGACGATCTGATTCGCTGGCGCAGGATGAGCTTCAAACCTAAGAAATCGAGAAGCCTGTCGATCGTGAAGGGTAAGCGGCTGAAAGGTTGTTCGTGGTTGCCGGACAAGCGATTCCCACGGTGGTAGAGGAACCCGTAAAGAGTCTCGGTCGTGTGTACGACTCAACCCTGACGGACAGGAACGCGGTGGTAGAGATGCAAGAAATGCTGACGAACGGTCTGGGTACCATCGATAAAACCAGGCTGATAGGCAAATTCAAAATCTGGTGCCTCCAATTCATGCTTATTCCGAAACTCCTGTGGCCGCTGCTGATATATGATATAGGCACGACCACAGTGAGCACTATGGAGGGAAGATAAGCAGGTATATAAGAAAGTGGCTTGGAGTACCAACATGCCTCACGACTGTCGCACTGTATTGCAAGCAGAGTAAGCTCGTCCTCCCGTTCCCGTCCCTCATGGAAGAGTTCAAAGCCGGAAAAACCAGACTCGCGATGATGCTGCGCGAGTCTCCAGACGTAACGGTTAGTATCCTCAGTTCCCAGCCCTGAGAACGGGAAGGAAGTGGAAAGTCGTCAGCGCGGTCGAAGAAGCCCAGAAAACACTCCAGCTGAAGGAGGTCATGGGCCACACCCAGTCGGACAGAAAGGGTTCGGCTACCAAGACAAAGATCCGATGTGGTCCAAGGCGACGACCAAGGAACGCAGGGACCTGGTGGTTAAGGAGATCCGCAAGGGGGAAGATGACGAAAGAGTCCGAAGGCTGCCCAACAGGCGCAGCAGGCCCAGTGGATGTCATGGGAAGAGGTAGTGCAGAGATCTCTTACCTGGAATGACATATGGCGAATGGCACCACTGCGCTTAAGTTTCGTCGTCCGATCCCTCTACGATGTCTTGCCATCAGCTGCCAACTTGGTCAAGTGGGGGAAAGCCACCGACCCGTTCTGTCCCCTCTGTACAAAGGTTCAAATGGTTCAGACAGCGGAACACGTACTGTCCGCATGTAAGGTCGCCCTGACTCAAGGCCGATTTACGTGGCGGCACAACAAAGTCCTTACTGAGTTGGCGGCCATAGTGGATGTAGCCAGAATGAAGGCGAACAAAGAGGGGACCAGGCCGAGGCCGATGGAGATTTCCTTCGTCCGAGCCGGGCAGCAACGAAGGCAGAACTGACGACTTGCCGCTTGCGACCATTTTCGATGGTGCGAGGGACTGGGAACTGACCGTGGATCTAAAGGGCCGTGGCAAATACCCTGAGGTGATCCGAAAGTTTGGCTTGCGACCTGACATCGTACTTAGCTCCTCGTCAGCCAAGCAGCTAACGCTGATTGAGCTGACCGTCCTCGTATGAGTCAAATATTGAGGAGCAGCATCGTACAAGCTGAAGAAGTACGAAGACATGGTCGCAAGTCTTAAGCTGGAAGAGTACACCGTCAGGCTATTCGCCGTGAGGTAGGCGCCAGAGGTCTAGTCTCCCACTCCGTGTATGATGTGCTAAAACGAATGGCATTAAAGGACAAGCAAGAACTCGGGCCCAAAAACAACTGTGTGAGGCGGCCGAAAAGGCCTCGTGCTGGCTATGGAATTGTCGGAACCTGAAGTGGGATGAGTCTCGGAACTAGTATGGTTAGAAGCGGTAACTGCAGAACTACTAACAATCTCTCAACCAAGACCACGAACTTGCAACGTCTCGTGTCAGCTCTTTAGCCTTTCCTCCGAGCGTGGTGGTGAATCTGAGTGCAGTCAAACCATGCAAATGTCGGCTGAAGTCCAACCTCCATAACATAGCGGTAATCGTCCGTAAGTCGCACTCACTCCAGCTGCAGAGACCAAGAGGTGGGTCCAGAAACGTAAAGGAAGAACCGGCTTCCTAGTAGAGTGCGGCGCCGTGAACGGGCACGAGGAAGGAACACGGCAACGGAGACGAATGGAGGCGATAGAGGCCGTGGCTGGGGAAGAAGCTGGCTCCCCACGACCACAGGTGCTAAGGGGCAAGCACAGGCTGCACGGACTCTCCTCACCGAGGGAGGGAGGCTTGAGAATGGACATGGTAACAGCGAAGGAACAAGCACAACAAGGACAACGAAGTGACCGAACGTCTCCACGGCAGGGGAAAGACGCCCGGAGTCATGACCCGGAGAGGCCTGCCCCTAGATAGAGTCAAAGGTATAATGGTCCAAAACACTTGGGGAAGGGGGTACTGTCTGACGATCAGATGCCCCCTGCCGTGTTTGCTCCGCGTCGAAGTTTTTATGACTAACTATGTTTACTGTTTATTCAGAGGTTCTAGAAAAACTGGGAATGAAAAGAGAGTTGATAAAGAAATAAACAACTGGCAAATTAAATATTTCGACCATGTTAAACGTCCTAACTTTTAAATAAAAACCATACTGGAGAGTAAGATTGAAGGAAAGCGAGCAAGAGGTAGACACCGGTACAAGTGGGAAGATAACACCAGGAGAAGGACGAACAGCAATATGACAGAACGTATAATTAAGGCGAGAGACAGACAGAGGAGCGACTGGCCGAGTGGCTAGAACACAGGATTCTCCTTCGGGAGACCCGGGTTCGAATCCTCTGTGAGGTGCGGAGTTTTTTTCTGTCGGAGGCAAAAATAAAACTCTAACCTGCACAGTTCGTGGCGGCCTAAATTCCCCAGGCTTAAGACCCCCTGCCATATACCTGCAAGGTACAATATTGGCAGTAAATAATAGTTTTTGGCAGTATGACAAGCAGTGTTTGAGATCCATTGCAGTCAACCTTTATTGTGGAGACGGCACCAAATTGATTCATTGCCTATTCAACGCTAACATCTGACTATATCAATTATTATTATGTTTTAAACTTGCAATATTACAACTTGTCATTATTCTGATTGTCTGTCTGTCTTGATGTCGTGCGACCACTTTCCTGCTGAAGATACTCTCGAAGTGACAGGGAAGGTATCACTGACAGCCTCAACAGCCTGGGCTGCGATATGGGGTAGGTGTCACGTTCTGGCACTGGCTATGTCAGTGATTTGTCTTCATGTCAGCAGAATTAGGCAGACGTTACATCATTTCCCCTGACACCGGTCTCTGTCTGTAGCTGACTGAATCACCAAAACACGAGAGCACACAAACAGCAAACACATACCGATACAACCAGAAGATGATGTAAATATCACAGTTACTCATTTCTAGCCTTGTTGGGGACTGGACACATGTTTCATGAAATCCCCGTGAATGATTCCAACAAAGAAAATAATTTCTTCAGCTTAGAATCTACGTTTCGGGGCGATTGGTTTTTTTTTTTTTTTTTTGGCGCTCACACATGTTGAACTCAAGCGTAGTCCAAAACACTACTTCTAGTAGTGCTGGACTTCATTTTCCATGTGGAAGAGCTTTCTCTATTAACAGTGCCCCTCGCCATTAGGTGAACCCACTCCGGCTTCAGAGGTACTTGTAATTTACATTCCCAAGTCATGGACGATATGGCAACATTTTAGTCCAACTGTCCGGTGTAGAGGCTGAGCCCCTTACCTCGGCATCAGCACACCGGATGTTTAAGAACACGTGTTCTTATCCATTCGGCCATGGTGACCTACTCGGAGCTATATAGTGCCTGAAGTAAGATATCCGTAGTAATTATTTGTTTTTGATGTTACTTGATGATAGGAATGCTTGTTTCTCTCAAAACGCCTTTTTGGGCTACTGCAGTCCATGATCTTATTTCAATTTCTCAGCGAACATATTCTGTAAATGCTTTTGTCCAGAAATGGGTACTTCAGAGGGAAACTGTGATCCACTGAAAATATACTATCTTAGTTTAGTTTAATCGACGGATCAACATCACAGCACACGGGTGTAAATATACTATCTTACTGAACTGCACTAAAACAACGACAGCTGCCCACATATGGCATCAGGTATGCCAGATATCAACGTCATGTCACAGTTGGCAAAGGCAGGCTACACGATTCAATGCGTTGTCAACACTGAAGTACTCCGTAGTTGTAATCACTATTACCGGATGGTTAACGTGAGTCACAAATAGCCTGACTACTGTTTCCATATGTGCTTATATGTTCTCATACGTAACAACGGCCTCTAGTATGAGAATGGAGCTAGAGACTGCCATAGAGGTTTCATGGGTTATCGGGATACTCCAACCATGACGAGTGACATTCGTTCTAGCTCCAAAAAGATGATGCTTCAGAAAGTCCACTGATGATAGCATATGCTATGTACAAAAAGGTAAAGTAGGACCCACTTCCACAACTTGAGGCTGATTGGATATAGTCAGTCAGTGTCGTGACCTCCTTTAAAGTGTCGTCCCTGGAGTGAAGAGAGTCAACACCCACATTACAATATTTTTTCCCTATCAATATCCTGGAGAATCCACCAGCTTCCGTCCAACACACTCCATCAGCCCGTGGACACCTTTTCCTATCACTCTCTCACTGTCGTACTATGCCCCCTCTCATACTTCCCCAACGCAACATACTCAACAACTCTTGCTTCTAAAAATTAATAAAGATTAATTTATTAAAAGAAAAGTGTAACGTATATGAGACGTGTATGCGAAGAAAATGTGTGTCGTGTACTATAACATAAATGTATATGTCAGCCTTCAAAGTTCAGGATCATAGTGCACACATCATGGCAAGGATTACACGACATCACACGAGTCAGTACACTAGACCTCACCGAAGTCGTATCCTTCTCTCCAGACATGTCCTCCTCCAGGAACTCTGATGACCATGAGATCTGAATCCCATGTAAATATATAATCCGTGGAAAAAACTATTATAGTTCCTAACACAACTGTTCCTAATAGTTTATAGAAACTCCGGCTTCATAATTCCGGCGCAGTGAAACAAACATGGAACACTGTCCTACGAACAGGACTTTTTGTCTCTTGCTAAATGTTCTCTAGTTCTCACTATTAAACAGTTATTGTCTATACTCCAATAGAGTCCTTTATTTTTGTTCTAGTCATAAGTGAACTGAATATCCATCACGACTGGTGTGTTAAAACTGGTATGACCTAAACTCATTCGGTATTTATCCTGTAGGATACATATACCACTCAGCTCCACTGAGCAATGTTGATCATCTTCCTCTAGCATAAGCTCTTTTATAAAGTTGCTGGCCAATCTTCCTGCGCCAAACTTTATCCGGGATCGGATTTTTCCTTGTTTCCGTGTTCTTCATTCCAACCAGAGGAACCTGTAAAATAAATCATACAACTGGTGATAGCCTCCCCGTCACTGATCTCTATTAGATGAACCTGTCAGGGACAGATGAACTGACCACATAGGTTATCCTCAGGCCAAGACAAAAAAAAATCAGCAAACAGAATGCGGAACCCCGCCCACCAGGGACACCTACTGGAATCTCCCAATTATCCCTCATTACTCAATTCTCAACTAGTAAAGCTTATCACACTTCACTAATCTATTTTCAACTAACAGAGCCAAGTATCACTTCCCTACTCTAGCTAGTTTTCCACTAACAGTGCTAATCATCACACTTTAGTTTTAACAAGGCTACAGCCTATATTAATTAGAACTAATTATAATAGGTTCTACCTTAGGCAACACTGCAGTTAGATCAAATTACATCCACTCTTGCCATGACAGGCACGTGTAAAATTAAATTAACTCAATTCGCACACGGTAGACATTTTCCCATCAGAACCACAGTGCCGAAGCATGTCCACTAAAATCCAAGGTTTGAGTTCAACTGTCCTCTCCAATCATGGTTTTCTGGCAAACCCCTAAACTTGGTCACGTGACATGGTTGATGTCCTGCAGGTGTTATTTGGGCATATCATCCATTGTCAAGAATCGATTTTCCCTGGCTTAGTCACTGTCAAAGTTGTCATCAGTTGTTTGGACTCCCCCAACAAACTAACGAGTTACTGTATGATCCCAACAACAGTTTTCCCCAACAAGCTGCCAATCTTCTTTACGTCCGGAAACTATAAATTGACAGATGGACTGTTTTCTTCCGAGCTGAGTTCCGCTTCCAATCCGACCTGTTTATAATTTGTCAAAGCGATGTATGATTCAGCTCATTCACTTCCCCTACACATCTGCAACTGTTACTTTTGCCCGACATGTGATGGCCGACATCCGATTGCCACCATGATCCCACGGGTTCCATCTGTATTCAAATGTTGACAAACTGTCAAAGCGATGCCGGGATCCGTCTCACTCACCACCGAGTGTTCCCCATCCGTCGACCAGATGTACACGTGCAGCTACAAATATTGTCCTGGGATTTTGACATCCGATTTGTTTATTCTGTTAGTAAAATAGTTGTCGCTGGCAGATAGTCCGTTTAATCAGAAAGCCTCTATAATAATCAACTGGTTAAACGTAAGGTTTTATTTTGTGACATAGAGAGTAGTCTTAAGAGAGTAGTCCATCTCACTCTTCTCCACCGTGAGTTTAATCCAGATGATTCATTCTTCTTCTTCTGGGTGTCTTGACAAGAAATCCGCTCCAACATTTTCCTTCCCAGGAATGTACTCCACTGTGAAATTATAGGTTTGAAGTAACAACGACCACCGCATCAAACGGATGTTGAGCTTCTGAGAAGTAGCCAGGAACATCAGGGGTTGATGATCCGACTGGACTCGAAACTTAACTCCATACAAATATGGCTGGAATTTTTGCCCTGCCCATACGAGGGACAAGCACTCTCTCTCGACGGTTGAATAATTCCTCTCCGCCTGTAGAAGTTTCTTACTTGCGTATGCTACAGGTTTCAAAACCGAAGCAACATCTTTTCCTTCTTGTAACAAAGCTGCCCCAATTCCAATCGCACTCGCATCTGTTCTCAACACAAATGGTTTGGAAAGGTCAGGGAGCTGTAATACAGGTTTGCTGACCAAGGCCTCCTTTAATTGACTATAGGCATTCTCACATTCTGGTGTCCAAATGATTTGGTCCGGGAATCCCTTTTTCAAGGTTTCCGTCAACGGAGCTCCCAGTTCAGTGAAATGTGGGATAAATTTGTGATAGAACCCACACAACGAGAGAAAAGATCGCACATCCTTCTTCGTGTTTGGCCTTGGTGCATTTCTGATTTTCTCCAGGTTCTTCTCTTCTGAGACAATGTGTCCTGGAGTGATGGTGTGACCTAGAAATTCCAGAGTCTGGTAACCAATCATGCACTTGGTTGGACGAGCGGTAAGCCCCGCTTCCTTGAGTCTATTAAACACTCTCTCCAAGGATTGTAAGTGGTCATCCAAGCTGTCACTGGAAATCAGAATATCATCCATGAATGAGATGATAGCCGGATCCTGTAAAGGATCAAGTAAAGTCCTCATCATGCGTGTAAACACACTGGGTGCATTGCTGAGTCCAAAGGGCATGACCTTGAATTCGTAGTGTCCACTGGGTGTACTGAAAGCCAACAGTGGTCGAATCTCCGGTTTGACTGGTATCTGATAGTACCCCCGACTCAGATCCACCTTTGAAAAGTACCGAGCCTTATGGAGCCTAGCGAATAACTGAGTTGGATTCGGCAAAGGTTCCACCTGAAATTGTGTGTGACTGTTCAGAAGTCGGTAGTCTATACACAACCGGTGTTCTCCACTAGGTTTCCGTAACAAAACCACCCCTGCATTGTATGGGGATGTGGAAGGTGCAATCACGTCATCCTCCAGCAGTTTTTGTATTTCCTCCTCCAGGGCCTTTTCTTTAGAGAATGGCACTGGGTAAACCTTTTGGCGAACAGGCTCCTGTGTGGTCAAAGTCATCTCGAACTCAACCAACCTCGTTCGTCCTGGTTTATCAGTCAGTATCTCCTTATGAGACTTGAGAACCTGGGTTATCCTTTCCCTCTCCTGGGAGGTCAGATCAGGGTTCACTTGCACATCCCTATAGGTTTCCTGGTGTACCAAGGGATATTCCCTGCCCTCGCTGGTTCCCACTTCTGTCTCCAATGCAACTGCCATTGCCATGAGGTAAGCTGCCTTGTCTCCGGGTCTCTCTTCATATTTCCGCAAGAGATTGATATGGAAAATCTTCGACTTTCCCCGGATCCGGATCTGATAGTTGGTTCTGGATATCACCCTTTCCACGGGAAATGGTCCTTGCCAACCTATCTCCAGTTTGTTGTTTCCCGTTGGGAGTAGCAACAAGACTTTATCTCCTACCTCTAGAGATCTGTCTTTAGACCTACGGTTGTAGTAAGCCGCATGTCTTTTCCTGGCCTTTTTCAAGTTTTGATTTGCCAGAGTCCATCCCTTGTGGAGTTTTTCTTTCAGTTCCTCCACGTATTTATAGGATGAGATCACTTCTTCTGACGTCCCCTCTTCAGTCCAACTCCTCAACATGGCTTCCAACAGTCCTTTGATTGGACGACCAAACAGCAACGTAGCTGGTGGTAGTCCTGTTGAGCCATGAGGAACTTCCCGATAGGCAAAGAGTGCTGCTGGGATATATTCATCCCACCTATCAGGTTTTTCCTGCGCTAGTTTCCTGAGCATTGTCATCAACGTGCCGTTGAAACGCTCTACTTGTCCATTGGCTTGATGGTGGTAAGGGCTGGTATGTATGTGGTTAGAGTGAAACACCCTAAATACCTCCTCCATGAGTTTTCCACAAAACTGAGATCCATTGTCCGTCAGAATTTGATCAGGGAAGCCTAATCTGGTAAAGGCCTCCATCAGTGCGTCCGCCACTCGTTTCGAGTCAATCGTGGTCAACGGTATGGCTTCACCCCCACATTGTACAGCAATCCACCATTGTGAGTATATACATGTTCCTCTTCCTAGTCCTGGGAAGTGGACCCACGATATCGATGGCTACCCTCTCGAAAGGAGAGTTCATGATGGGCATCTCACCCAACACCACCGGTGCTGTCCAGTGTTTCGGTGCCACCCTCTGGCACTCAGGGCATGACTTCACATACCGACGCACATCATCTGTCATTCCCGGCCAATAGTAATGGCAGGAAATTCGCTGCATGGTGGCGGCAATACCCATGTGTCCACTAAAGGAGATGGTATGCCCCATATGAAGAATCTGGGACCGGTGAGCTTTCGGGACGACCAACTGACCGTATAGGTTGTCTCCCCTTCCTGCTCTCCTGTAGAGTATCCTATTCTTCATGTAGTACTGCCCCCGTCCTGGTGGATCAGCACTTTTCTGCAGCTTTCTGTAGCAAGGACGTAAAGTATCATCCTCACTCTGGGCAGTTCATAGCTCCCCCGGCATTGGGTTAGTCGCAATTGCTTCTGCCTCTTCCGTTTTCGTCTGAGAGCGAGTCTGCATTGCTCCCATATGGATTGGCTCCCTGGGCATTCCCAGAAAGACATACCGGCAACCTAGGATTACTGGGAAAATTGGATCGGTCAATACAGCGGCTTTGATGGTGCCGGTGACATACCTTGACCTAATCTCCACATTAGCAATGGGCAACTTCATGACTACAGCACTCTTCTGTGCAGGCTGTATCTCCATGGTTTCACCTGTGAATTGTTCTGGATGTACCAGATCCGCAGAAATCACGGCCTCCCCGTCCAGTGCTGTGCCGTATAAACACTCGACTTGACGACCATTAACCTCTACCAATTCCACTACAGGTGGTTTTTCCTGGTCTGGAGTCTCTTCCTCGGCCTCGACCTGTTCGGTGGGCTCCACCTTAGGTTTCCCGGGGCACACGCGAATTTAAAGTCTCCTGACTTTCCCTTGCAGTCAATAGCATTGTGCGTGTTTGACTTGCATTGGTTGCACCATTTCCCTGTCCTAGATTTTCTAGTTCCGGACTTGAGTGAGCTCTCCTGGTGGCGAGCTTCCTTGTTGACCTTGGCATTTTCCGTGACAACCTCCTTGGAAGTCACTTGACATGTTGCGAAGTGAGGGTTCTTAGCCTTCGATTTGCAGTCCCTCGTATTGTGAGAGGGTGACTTACAAATTGAACACCACTTCTCCGACCACGGTCGTTTTGGTGTAGAACTTGAAGTGCTCTTGCTTCCCTCCTTCTTCTTCTCTGAACTATCCTCTGATTTTTGCACATAAGGTTCCCACTTTTTTGTTCCTGCGTTTTTGGCTTTCTTCTTATCATGCTTCTCCTGACTTTTGGTGTTGGTGGAAAGGTTTTCCCCTGCCTCCCCATGTACCTCGACGAACCGTTCTGCTAATTTAGTCACGAGGTCAATACGTTCCGCTCCTTGTTCTCCCAGGAACGTCCCTGAGAGGTTTAGACATTTGCTTCTTCAACTGGTCGACCACCATGAGCTCTTCCAGACTCTCATAGCCATGTGCGAACCCAGCCAAATCCATCCACTTATGGAGATAAGATTTTAGACGCAAACTGTAGGCGGCAAACAACTCCCCCGGTTCTCGTTTCGCTGCTCGAAATTTTTTCCAGTAGGTATGTGACGTAACCTCGAATCGTTTCAGCAGAGCCGTCTTTAACTCGTCATAATTGTTCTCATGTCCTGGTGGCAGGCGAGAATAAACCTCGTAGCCTGTCCCGCGTAATCCCTGGGATAGCTTGAGATTCCATTTGTTACGCTCCAGACCCATAGCAACTGACATTGCCTCGAAGCGTTGAAGGTACTGGTCAATCTTCTGTTTGTCCTCCTCGTAGACCGCTAAAGGAAACTTCATAGCATGGTACCCATGTCCACCTACTGGTGTTGAGCTTGGGATGGAGGAACCTCCAACTGCTCCCTCAGTTTCTCCATTAGATTGACTCTTCAACTCGAGTTCCCTCATCCGGTACTCGTGCTCCCTTTTCTGAGCTTCTTGTTCAGCTTCCAGTTTCCTAGCTGCTTGCTCAGTTTCAAATTTCTTAGCTGCTTGCTAAGCTTCCAATTTCCTCGCTTCTTGTTCCAACTCCATCCTTCTCAATTCCAACTCGGCCTTTCGATCTTCCCTTTCTGCTTGACGATACTCTCTCTCTCTCCACTTCCTGTATGTAATCCGTTAGAGCAGAACCCACCAGTCCCATTTCTTCCCCCTTTGCCTTTAATTCTGCAGTGGTTAGTTTATGGGTGGCCATTTTACAGAGAGGTAAGCTAGCAGGTCGAGTACAATATAACTGCAAATTACTATACAGATATATGAACAAGTACTATAAATCTAGATATTACCACACACAGCACATTCACTCAGTGACAAGAGAAGAATCAGGACCACAGACCTATGCAGACGTGTGAAGTGTGAACATGTAAGATATTAGTCCTAACCCCTATCCACATTCACTCTAGCTGGATTCTCCAATATGATATCTCCCTCTTATAACTAAGGATCCCGTGTCAAAAGACCCCGTTGTCAGAAGATCCCACTGTCAAAGGTTCCTGCTTGCAGGAGATCTCGCTGTCCAAGGGTCACGTTTACGAGAGATCCCTCTGTCCAGGAATTCCGTTTACGAGAGATCCCGCTGTCCAAAGATTCCGTTATCGATCCCCCAATAATGTCGTGTCCTCCTTTAAAGTATCGTCCCTGGAGTGAAGAGAGTCAACACCCACATTACAATATTTTTTCCCTATCAATATCCTGGAGAATCCACCAGCTTCCGTCCAACACACTCCATCAGCCCGTGGACACCTTTTCCTATCACTCTCTCACTGTCGTACTATGCCCCCTCTCATACTTCCCCAACGCAACATACTCAACAACTCTTGCTTCTAAAAATTAATAAAGATTAATTTATTAAAAGAAAAGTGTAACGTATATGAGACGTGTATGCGAAGAAAATGTGTGTCGTGTACTATAACATAAATGTATATGTCAGCCTTCAAAGTTCAGGATCATAGTGCACACATCATGGCAAGGATTACACGACATCACACGAGTCAGTACACTAGACCTCACCGAAGTCGTATCTTCTCTCCAGACATGTCATCCTCCAGGAACTCTGATGACCATGAGATCTGAATCCCATGTAAATATATAATCCGTGGAAAAAACTATTATAGTTCCTAACACAACTGTTCCTAATAGTTTATAGAAACTCCGGCTTCATAATTCCGGCGCAGTGAAACAAACATGGAACACTGTCCTATGAACAGGACTTTTTGTCTCTTGCTAAATGTTCTCTAGTTCTCACTATTAAACAGTTATTGTCTATACTCCAATAGAGTCCTTTATTTTTGTTCTAGTCATAAGTGAACTGAATATCCATCACGACTGGTGTGTTAAAACTGGTATGACCTAAACTCATTCGGTATTTATCCTGTAGGATACATATACCACTCAGCTCCACTGAGCAATGTTGATCATCTTCCTCTAGCATAAGCTCTTTTATAAAGTTGCTGGCCAATCTTCCTGCACCAAACTTTATCCGGGATCGGATTTTTCCTTGTTTCCGTGTTCTTCATTCCAACCAGAGGAACCTGTAAAATAAATCATACAACTGGTGATAGCCTCCCCGTCACTGATCTCTATTAGATGATCGTGGCCATCGGCCTCGCTCAGAAAATACAGTGAACCTGTCAGGGACAGATGAACTGACCACATAGGTTATCCTCAGGCCAAGACAACAACAAAAATCAGCAAACAGAATGCGGAACCCCGCCCACCAGGGACACCTACTGGAATCTCCCAATTATCCCTCATTACTCAATTCTCAACTAGTAAAGCTTATCACACTTCACTAATCTATTTTCAACTAACAGCCAAGTATCACTTCCCTACTCTAGCTAGTTTTCCACTAACAGTGCTAATCATCACACTTTAGTTTTAACAAGGCTACAGCCTATATTAATTAGAACTAATTATAATAGGTTCTACCTTAGGCAACACTGCAGTTAGATCAAATTACATCCACTCTTGCCATGACAGGCACGTGTAAAATTAAATTAACTCAATTCGCACACGGTAGACATTTTCCCATCAGAACCACAGTGCCGAAGCACGTCCACTAAAATCCAAGGTTTGAGTTCAACTGTCCTCTCCAATCATGGTTTTCTGGCAAACCCCTAAACTTGGTCACGTGACATGGTTGATGTCCTGCAGGTGTTATTTGGGCATATCATCCATTGTCAAGAATCGATTTTCCCTGGCTTAGTCACTGTCAAAGTTGTCATCAGTTGTTTGGACTCCCCCAACAAACTAACGAGTTACTGTATGATCCCAACAACAGTTTTCCCCAACAAGCTGCCAATCTTCTTTACGTCCGGAAACTATAAATTGACAGATTGACTGTTTTCTTCCGAGCTGAGTACTTCCGCTTCCAATCCGACCTGTTTATAAGCTGTCAAAGCGATGTATGATTCAGCTCATTCACTTCCCCTACACATCTGCAACTGTTACTTTTGCCCGACATGTGATGGCCGACATCCGATTGCCACCATGATCCCACGGGTTCCATCTGTATTCAAATGTTGACAAACTGTCAAAGCGATCCCGGGATCCGTCTCACTCACCACCGAGTGTTCCCCATCCGTCGACCAGATGTACACGTGCAGCTACAAATATTGTCCTGGGATTTTGACATCCGATTTGTTTATTCTGTTAGTAAAATAGTTGTCGCTGGCAGATAGTCCGTTTAATCAGAAAGCCTCTATAATAATCAACTGGTTAAACGTAAGGTTTTATTTTGTGACAGTCAGTAAGTGGTTCTTTTACAGGCCTTCGTGTGCATTAGCCATCTCGTGCTAATTAAAGTATGTTGCATATTCTTTACACGACGTAGCAGTCAACTCCAGTCTTGTTTGGCTGCTTGTTCTTCTTCTTCTTTCGTTCGCCTGAAATATGATTATAACTGCAATGTTGTCTCTTGTATGAATCTAACAGTCGTTTTTAGTTCATTCAGCCGTCCATAGAGTTTATCCTCCACTGTTGTCTCTCTAGGCCAGAAGGTTCGCCTGGATATGTTGTAGTTTGGGCAATCCTGGAGTATGTGCTCTGCTGTCTGCGACGCCAAACCACATGTGCACATGGCTGAGACACCAATCTTGAATTTTGTATACATGTGGTTGCGTAATCTATTGTGTCCTGTTCTGAGGCGCAGAAGAATGACCTGTTCTGGTCTGTCCATAACGTGGTAGTCGTCTTGAGTAAGGTTTGGTGGCCTTCTGACTGATTTGATCATTCTTTTCTTTTGGTGGTATGTAATAGGCACATCAGGTTGTTCTTCTTTTGCTCCTTCCTTAGCCAATCGATCAGCTCTGTCGTTTCCGGGGACTCCACAGTGGGATGGTATCCACTGTATGGTGATCTTACGCTGACTGCTAAGTTCAGAAAGTAGTGTCCTCAGAACTGGCAATTTCCCAGACAGGAGCGCCTCTATTACGGATTTTGCATCTGTCAATATCACCACAGGTTGTGTACCATGGCTGGTATTTTGTAATTTCTCTGTGGCTATCTTGATTGCCTCAATTTCAGCATCATAGTTATGGCAGTACTTTCCTGTTGGAATTCTGGCCGTGTCTCTAGTATTATTTGGGTATTCTATGTACACTCCCGCTCCTCCATTTCGAACAGCATTTTGTGCTGACCCATCTGTGTAGACTCGGATCCAGAGGTCCTGTGGGTATTCGTCATCAAGGAAGCTGAGAGTGGCTGTTCTGCGCTGTACACTGTTCTGTTCTTCCTTGTCAAATATTCCTCTCACTTTTGTACTGGATTTGTAGCGATATTCTATGTTCATCTTTCCACGGGGTTCGCTCTGGAATAGTTGTCAGGGGGATACCAACTGTGGGAAGATCGATGGTTTCTCTGCAGAGTTGTTTGGCCTGGTGGATGAAACTACTTCTTTTCAACCGCCCCATAGCTAAGTTTTCAAATCGGTTCTTCATAGGGTGGCCTGGCAAGCTGAGAAACTTTTCTGCTTGTATGAGTGTTTTTGTATCGCTGCGTTCTCTTAAAGCTTGTGTCCTCCCCATTTTCTCCATTGCTACTATAGGGGTTGATCTCATCCCTCCTGTGATGACTCTAAGAGCTTGATTTTGCACCTTGTCCAGCTCCTGCAATGTAGTTTTTGATGCTGAACACCACGCAGTTGACCCGTATTCCAAGTGTGGTCGTATGCTCTGTTGATAAACTTTGCTAAGTATTTTCCCACTGGCTCCCCAAGTGGTTCCAGTTAGCTTTCTCAGGATGGCAATTTTCCTTCTGGCTTTTGCTACTGCTTTTTTGATGTGTTTTCTCCATGTCAGCCTGTCGTCAAATGTTACACCAAGGTATGTTGGTTCCTTGTCTTCTCTTAGGGGTGTTCCATTTATCTGAATGCTCCCTGCCTTTTGTTTCGGAGAAAGGGTAAATAGAGTGGTGCTGCACTTGTCAGTGTTTATGCTGATACACCATCTATCCGCCCATGCAACAAATGTATCTACAGCTCTCTGTAGCAATATGGTGGCCACTGATGCATGTTCATTTGCGCTCCACAAAACCAGGTCATCAGCGTACATTGCCGCTTTAATTCCATCGGGTAGATTAGCAACAAGATCATTGATGAAGATTAGAAAAAGTGTTGGGGACAGGACTCCGCCCTGGGGAACACCGTGACGCAATAGTACTTTCTTGCTCTTGAGACCGTCTATCTGTACTCGGGCTCTTCTGTTGTGCAAGTATGCTTTTCACCCATTTGTACATTCTTCCATTGACTTTACAGTTTCTCAGTTTCTTCATCAGACCTTCTTTCCAGACTTTGTCAAAGGCTTTCTTCAGATCTATCCAAGCCGCAAGTACCAGCTTCTTCTCTTGGAATGCATCCTCAACTTCTTGAGAGAGGTAGGTTGTCTGATCTTCCGTAGAGTAGCACTGCCTAAAGGCAGCCTGTTGTGGCACAAGGATGTTTTCACTTTCAATGTACCACTGTAGTCTGTGATTGATGACGCGTTCCATTGTTTTGCAGAGACAGCTGGTGAGGCTAATGGGTCTGTAGCTGGAGGCAATGGAACTGTCTTTCCCAGATTTTAGGAGGGGTATCATGATTGCTTCTCTCCAGACTTGTGGAACACTGCCTAAGGTCCATGTATTATTAAAGATCTGTAGCAGCTTTGCTTTGGCCTCTGTTCCTAGGTTCCTGATCATTTCATTGGAGATACCATCAGCTCCTGGTGACTTTTCTCATTTTCAGTTTTGATATGGCTAGCTCCAGTTCACTGAATGTGATAGGTGTCTCCATAACCTCATGTACAATTTCCTTCTGTCCTGTATGTTGCCATTTCTCTCGAATCTCTTGTTGTTTCTCTGGACTAATTTCGATATTGTTATCTTGTGCGAATGAGTCCGCAAAATGGTCAGCTGCTTGCTTTCCTGTTAAGATGTTTCCGTCTTTATGTAGCGCAATTTTTGAGTTTCTCCCTGTGCCCTCATCGTTAAGCTGTTTTATTAGCCTTCCATAACTTCCTTGTGTCTCTTTCAAAGTTCAGTGACTCTGTTTTCTCCTGCCAGCTTTTCCGTCTAGCCTGCAGCTGGGCCCTTTGAAATTTGGCTTTTGCGTGCTGATATTTATTGTGGTGCTCTTGGCTGGGATTGGCCTCTGCTTGCTTTCTACATACATCCACATCATTATGCAACTGTTCCAGTTCACTACTTCCAGTAGGGTTTATAATGTTTACGGGCTCCTCTTGGTATTGTTTCTCGTGCTGCCTGTAGTATGCATTTCCCAAACTCTTTAACTACTTTATTTATGTCCTTCTCAGTGTTCAGGTTTCTAACCAGTATGCTGGTGCGATGCTTGTACATTGCCCAGTCTGCTTTCTTGTAGTTCCACCTCGAGAGGGTGCTGCTTTCACTTACAAGCTCATTTTCTACAGTTAGAAAGACTGGCCGATGGTCACTGCCACCAAGTTGTTTCCCAACAATTCGTGTAATGTTCCACTCCAGGTCTGGTGAATGAAACGCCAGGTACAGGTGTAGTTGTAGTAGTGCCATGATCTCGAGTAGAAGGTATGTGGGTCAGACGGCTTGTTAATCAGGATGAATCTATTCTCATCCTGCCAAGTCTTCCAAGTCTCTCTCCTCTCTGGTCCATGTGATCATAGCCCCAGCTCTGCGAATGGCTGTTGAAGTCGCCACACACAATCATTTTTCCTGTTAATGGTAGTGTGTCCAGTGCCTGTGGGCGGTCATTTGGACAGTAGTAATTGATCAGGTGAAAGACTGTATTGTCTGTCTTAAGTTTAAGTGCCTGATACTCAGCCCCTCCCATGTGAACTTCAATTTGGGAAGCAGGAATGTTGTTTTTGACAAGAGTCAGTATCCCGCCCTTTCGCCTGTCCTTTCGGTCAGATCGGTAACACTGGTAGCCTCTGATTTTGAAGGCTATATTTTCGTTCAGGTGAGTTTCTTGCAAGCAGCATACACTTACATTTTCCATAACACCAAGATGTTTTCTAGTTCTATTCTTTTTTTGGTGATACCCTCTGCATTCCAATGCATTATTTTAAGTCTTTGTTTGGTACGTGATTCCTGGGCAAATTTACGTTCAGTAGTTTGCCATTGCTTTCTGAATGACCGGCACTCATACCATTGTATTTAAACCAACGCAAGACCGTCTGCTTCCAAATCGCCCGCAGTAGTTTTTCTAACGCGGTATGCAGGATTACGAATTGCATTCGTCAAATCTACACCACAGAGATGGCTATGGTACTAAACTCACTTTAAAATACCCACTGGCACGTGGTGAGTGGTGTGGTCAGTATCACACCGACCCACTGGCACTTGGTGAGTGATGTGGTCAGAATCACATCGACCGCTTTTACTGCCTAAAACATTTTCTGGTACCCGTTTTAGGCTGGACCGACATGGCAGCCCATGTCAAAGTTGTGTTTAAAAGATTGACTTTATACGGATTTGAACCTTTAACCACTAGGCCGGCAGGTGAGTATCTCTAGCCATGTCCCTACCACGGCTCCTGAATATCCGGCGCCAGCTACATATTTGTATAATCAATTTGGTACGCCAACAACCCGCGGTTGTGTTATGTTATGTGTTACTTTTATTTTGAGTGTGATGATTATGGTAACTAGTTCCCGTGATTGTTTATCTGCCTGAAGTCTGGTACTAACTTGAAGTGCGTCTATATGCTGAAAACGATCTGTTTCTGTCCCCAGGACTCCAAACACTTGGACAACTGATGTATATGGTGGAGAACCAGGTATATATGACATATTGATATAATCTTTCACGTGTTGCTAGTATGATACTTTTAGCGACAGTTACCGCTTGTATGATCATCGCATCTATCATGTGAAATGGTGAAATACTTCACTAATTGCTGATATAATCATAACTTTTAGCGTCAATTAACTACCGATTGAATTGCGTGTTATCTGCTGTTGTCTGTCCATCCAGGCCGGAGGGTGCCATATCATCTGTCAATCCTGGAGCAGGGCTGGAGGTGTGTGATGAGAGGTGAGTCTGTGGCTGGACACGCCTGTTGTAACGAGGACAGAGAAATGCTGACCGTTGATCAATCTGTGCCTGGGCACGCCTACTGTAACGACGACCGAGAAGTGATGACCGTTGATCAGTCGGGGGTGAACCGACATTTTGTCAAAATTATATATATTAACGAGAATCTTGATGAAATTCAAATTCCTTATTAACTTCGAACACAGAAGCCACACACAAAAGCTAAAGTATCTACACCTGATGATTCTTGTTTTCACTTCATAGTGCAGATATAACTCTGCACTTTGCACCTGACAAGATGCCGCGAAATATGCCAGGCAATAAATCGTGTGACATATTGTGAAATATGCCAGGCAATAAATCGTGTGACATATTGTGAAATATGCCAGGCAATAAATCGTGTGACATATTGTTTGTTGCTTCTGTGTTTACAAAGAATCTTTCTGTTTGCGCTGGCTGCAAACTGGTCAAGAATGACTTATTTATACAATCTGACTTCTTTCTCTGCTTGACTAAGACCTCTCGTCCGTGTGTTTCTGGGTCCCATTAGAATAGTAACATCGTAACCTACCATTTATGTCATAAGAGGCGACGAAGGAGGGATGGCATTAGACTGGGATCTCATCCCGTAGAAAACTTTAACTGCTAAATCCATTAGATAAAGAACAGTCTACAAAGGGCTTGGCATGGGTTGACCGAGGTCACGTGCTCCACTCCGTGGCGAAGGTGTTATGGAAGAAATTCGTAATCCCGCATACCGCGTTCGAAGCAGCTGCAGGCGATTTGGAAGCAGACCGTACAGCGCTGGTGTTCAAAACAAGGTGTGAGTGCCGGTCGTTCAGAAAACAATGGCAGACTACTGAATGTAAACTTGCGTTGAAATCACAACGAGCCAAATAATGCTGGAGTTGACTGCGACGTCCTGTAAAGGATATGCAGCTAAATTAAAAACATAAAACTACTTAGATTCATAAATCTAACGGGACTAACAAATCTACCCAGAAAATATAATTATCCAGAATCACACATCTACCCATACTCATAAATATACCGCAGTCTGAAATATTTACATAGGCATTGAGTTCGAGGGTAAAAATATATGTCTGATGTCCCATCAATTGTAAAGTGGTAATTGCTGAAATGAAATACTAACAGAGATGTTGTCTCCATGTCCTGCCCAGTGGTTGATCAACAAGACCTTCATTCATGATGAACCGCGCTTCAAACATAGGGGGTTCCATCTAGACACGGCTCGCCACTTCTACAGTGTAGACATACTCAAGCAAAATCTGGTAAGATAAGAGAACTTATAATCTTACCCGTGATTATATATTGTGTTTTGTGTATGTATTTGTTTGGCCATGAATGCTAATCATAGCAACGTCTTGTTTACATTAACAGTGGATGAGTGATAAGTTATAGTTGATTTTAGTGAGTCCATCGCGAGTCTTGTTCAAATCTCCGGGCCATTACTGTCGACGGAGTGTGTATCCATATCTTGTGCTACTCATCTTATCTCGTGTATGTTCCATCTGTCTGCGTTCATCTTTGATGTACCTGGGGGACAGTTTGCGAAGACAATGACATGCGGTTTTGGGTACATCTTGCTGCAAAAACACTTATAGACCGACCACAAAGTGAATCCCAATATCCCTATTCTGAAAATCGACGATCCCACAAGATCCTGGTCAGTGCTAAAATGTAAAAGTGCGGTTAGTTTGCGGTGAATTAAAAATGAAGTACCGAATATTGTATTGGCAGTGTTTGACCACAACAATGTTTATATTCAGGATGCGATTTCCATCAACAAGTTGAATGTGTTCCACTGGCACATTGTGGATACCCAGGCGTTTCCTTACAGAAGTGTCCGATTTCCCCAGCTGGCACAGAAGGTAAGTTATTCCTGTCGCTTCTTGGCTAGTCAAACCGAGGTCTGACGTGTCACAGAAGGTGAGTTATTCCTGCCACTTCTTGGCTAGTCACACCGATGTTTGACATGGCATAGAAGGTAAAAAAAACAAAACATCAAATTTTTATGCGGGTTGGAAAGGATTCTACCAAACAAAATGCCTTTCTTTTAATTATAGAACGGTTCTTATGAAGCCAGAGAAATACAAAGACATCATGATTTTAATGCGCATTTATTTGTCAAAGTAACACCAAACTTATAACTAATGTTGACCTTTTCGTGTCTTGCTATAGCAGAGTGTAGATCATGACCACCGTGACAGTGTGTCTAACATCTGTCCTACAGGGGGCTTTCTCTGCTCACGAGACCTACTCAACAGCAGACCATCCCATACCTCACAATATGATTATAACTGTGACTAACTGTGTCAAACATCTGTCCTACAGGGGCTTTCTCTGCTCACGAGACCTTACTCACAGCAAGACATTCCCATACCTCACAATATTGATTATAACTGTGACTAACTGTGTCAAACATCTGTCCTACAGGGGCTTTCTCTGCTCACGGACCTACTCACAGCAAGACATCCCATACCTCACAATATGATTATAACTGTGACTAACTGTGTCAAACATCTGTCCTACAGGGGGCTTTTCTCTGCTCACGAGACCTACTCACAGCAAGACATCCCATACCTCACAATATGATTATAACTGTTACTAACTGTGTCTAACATCTGTCCTACAGGGGGCTTTCTCTGCTCACGAGACCTACTCACGCAAGAATCCATACCTCACAATATGATTATAAACTGTGACTACTGTCGTGCAAACAATATGTCCTACAGGGAGCTTTCTCTGCTCACGAGAATACTCACAGCAAGCATCATCCCATACTCACAATATGATTTATAACTGGGATAACTGGTGTCAAACATCCGTCCTACAGGGGGCTTTCTCTGCTCCCGAGACCTACTCACAGCAATAACATCACCATCTACCTCACAATATGATTATAACTGCGGACTAACTGTGTGTCAAACATCTGTCCTAAGGGGGCTTTCTCTGCTCACGAGACCTACTCCCAGCAAAGACTCCCATACCTCACAATATGATTATTAAGTGGACTAACGTGTGTCAACATCTGTCCTTACAGGGGTTTCTCTGCTCACGAGATCTACTCACAGCAAGACATTCCCAGTACCTCACAATATTGATCTATAAATGTTGATACACGGTGTCAAAACATCCGTTACTACAGGGGGCTTCTATGCCCACGAGGACTAATCACAGCAAGACATCCATACCTCACAATATGATTATAAACTGTGACTAACTTGTGGTACAACATCTGTCCTACAGAGGAGGCTTTCTCTGCTCACGAGACCTACTCACAGCAAGACATCCCATACCTCACAATATGATTATAACTGTGACTAACTGTGTGTCAAACATCTGTCCTACAGGGAGCTTTCTCTGCTCACGAGACCTACTCACAGCAAGACATCCCATACCTCACAATATGATTATAACTGTGACTAACTGTGTGTCTAAACATCCTGTCCTACAGGAGGCTTTCTCTGCTCACGAGACCTACTCACAGCAAGACATCCCATACCTCACAATATGATTATAACTGTGACTAACTGTGCCAAACATTCGTCCTACAGGGGGCTTTCTCTGCTCACGAGACCTACTCACAGCAAGACATCCCATACCTCACAATATGATTATAACTGTGACTAACTGTGTGTCAAACATCCGTCCTACAGGGGGCTTTCTCTGCTCACGAGACCTACTCACAGCAAGACATCCCATACCTCACAATATGATTATAATTGTGACTAACTGTGTCAAACATCTGTCCTACAGGGGGCTTTCTCTGCTCACGAGACCTACTCACAGCAAGACATCTCATACCTCACAATATAATTATAACTGTGACTAACTGTGTCAAACATCTGTCCTTCAGGGGGCATTCTCTGCGCACGAGACCTACTCACAGCAAGACATCTCATACCTCACAATATGATTATAACTGTGACTAACTGTGTCAAACATCTGTCCTACAGGGGGCTTTCTCTGCTCACGAGACCTACTCACAGCAAGACATCTCATACCTCACAATATGATTATAACTGTGACTAACTGAGTCAAACATCTGTCCTACAGGGGGCTTTCTCTGCTCACGAGACTTACTCACAGCAAGACATCTCAGACATCATTGAGTATGCACGGTTGCGAGGGATCAGGGTGTTGCCTGAGTTTGATTCTCCTGCTCATGTTTATTCATGGGGGAAGGGTATTCCAGGTCAGTTAGTTGCCTGCTATTTGCAGGACATTGCTTCCAATCCTAACATTTATTGGCTATTTGTGATTTACTATACAATGTAGTTCAGTAGTTTATCATTTGTTTCTTAAACATCTAATGGCAGTGGAAATGTGGTTTCTGGGGAAAATGCATAGAATACCATAGATGGACAGAAAAACGAATGAGACAGTCCTTCAAGGGAGGTATTCAAAATGTTCAATTAAGTTGAGACACCAGACTGAGTAAAGTTGTTTTTTTTACAATACATTATGAAACATACTAAAAGAAGAAATTGGAGAAACCGTCATATTAGCCACATTGAACAAATCACAGGGGCAAGATAAAGTACCAAATGAACTAAATAAAGCAGCAAGAGAAGTAGGAACAGCATGACTATCTAGACTATTCAACCATGTTTGGGTAGAACAACAGACACCGCGAGACTGGGGAAACGCCATAATTATCCCAATTTGGAAAAACAAAGACAGTAAAAGATACTGCACACAAAATAGAGGCATTTCCCTTTCGAGACATACTGGGAAAATATTTAGCAAAATTCTTGAGAAAAGATTACGAACTACTATAGAACCCCAGCTAAGAGAAACACAACTTATATTTCGGAAAAAACAAAGGATACACAGATTCCTGTTTTGCTCTTAGACAACTTATAGAAAAATCAATTGAATTTAATGAAAATTTCTACTTAGCCTTTGTCGACCAAGAAAAGGCATTTAATATAGTAGATAGAAACGAGCTGTGGGAAATCCTTAAACAATATGGAGTGAGTACGCATCTAACAAACCTATGTAGAAGCTTATACAACAACAGTGAATGCATAGTGAGAGCAACTGGAGGACACTCAGAACCCTTCACCATAAGATCTGGAGTATAACAAGGTTGTGTCCTGTCCCCTCATCTTGTTCATAACATATATAGACAACATATTTAAAGAAACCAGCCAAACAGAGACCATAAGAACATCGCATGATGAGAACACAGAAGAAGAATCATCTGTAAATTACACCATTAAAGAACTCCTGTTTGCGGACGATCAAGCACTAATAGCAAAATCAGAAGCTGAATTACAAGACCACATGAATAGTCTAAACGAAATGTGTAGGGAACATAACATGAAATTAGCATAAGTAAAACAGAGGTAATAACTATAACCAAAGAAGAAAAAGCAACAACAATTCACCTAAACGAACATCCCTTGAAACAAGTAAAGAGATTCAAGTACCTAGGAAGTATAATATCATCAAATGGCAAATCAGAAGACAAGATTGAAAATAGATGCAATAAGGCAAACCAATTCGTGAGACAAATGGCACCAATTCTAAAGAACAAACATGTATCACTAGTTACTAAGAAAGCACTTTACAACAGAATCTTCCTGCCAATTCTATGCTACCAATGCCAAAACTGGACAATAACAAAACCAAAAACAAAAAAGAGAGAGAAAACAATCACAACAACAGAAATGAGATTCCTGAGAAGAATACTCAAGGTATCAAGACTAGAAACGATCAGAAATGAAGAAATCAATTCTAAAGTAGGGATCATAGCAGCGCTGAATTGTATCAGAAGGCAGCAGGTCAAATGGTTTGGCCATGTCAACTAGGTTACCAACTAACAGTATACCATAACAAGCAATGATGTACAGACCAGAGGGAAGCAGAGGAAGGGGCCGACCACGTAAACGATGGACGCAGGGAATAGCAGAGTCCATGGGAATTTCGATACATGAAGCCCATAAGCGGACACTCTCCCGCTGTTTATATTTCATCTCGACACCGCAAGGTACACGAGGAACAAGATGAGATGAGATGAGATGAGATGAGATGATAAGCTCGAATACTTTTGTGACAACTGGCAAAAATGATAGGTAAATTAAGTTGAGACACCAGACTGAGTAAAGATTTTTGTTTTACAGTACATTATGAGTAGACATAAGCTTGAATACTTTGTGACAACTAGCAAAAATGATAGGAAAAAAGCGTGTGGGAGACAAAGAGATAAATACACGGATGGCTTGACCACACGGCATAAGTGGGACACGAATATATAGACTCGAATCAAGTCTCTGGTGATCGTGTGAGATGGCGAGACATGACTGCCCAAGCATGTGTACATGACACATGATAATGGTGTTTTGTTTGCATTACTTGTAATTGATACTTTTACTGAAACATGTATGTTTGTCACAACCCTGCACATGAATACATTTACTGCTGTATGTGTTTGTTATTGTGTGGGCCGGCTCAGCTGCGGGCGATTTGGCAGCAAATCGCCTTTCGTTAGTTTTCATACAATGGTATATGTGCCGGTCGTTCAGAAAGCAAGGGCATACTACTGAATGTAAACTTACCAAGAAATTACAAACAGCCAAAAGATGCTGGGGTTGACTGCGACATCAGGTACAGAATATGCAACCAACTAATGTGTTTGCTTCTTCTAACTGACATTTATATTCCACATATTGCATTGATGCATACATAAATCACCGTATTGAACATCGTATCTACACTTGTTGCTTCTGTAGTCCACTACTCTGCCGATCAATTCCCAACTGTGAATTCTGTGATCTTCATATTCCTTAACTATTCATTTATCCTTTCAGGGCCTTTAGAAAGATTGCCAGTCACCTCAGCTCATACAGCAGTGGCTTAGTTTCAGTCGGTCGATTTATTTGTCTCTCTTCATCTTCCTGGAAAAGTCATTTTCCCTGTGTCTTATTCCATCTATCTTAATCCATCTATCTTATTCCATCTATCTTATTTAATTGGTTCGCTCCTTTCCCCCTGCCCTTAATATCACATTTCTATTTTATGTTTCTCTTTTGTTTCCAACTGCTTTCTTCAATCATCACACCCACCTGCTGCTCTCTCTCTCTCTCTCTCTCTCTCTCTCTCTCTCTCTCTCTCTCTCTCTCTCTCTCTCTCTCTCTTGGTTTCTCTGTCTATCCAGATATGTATCCACCCCTGTCTGTCACTTGTCTCCTTCTATGGGGACACATGCTGATCATGTCCACCCCTGTCTGTCACTTCTCTCCTTCTATGGGGACACATGCTGATCATGTCCACCCCTGTCTGTCACTTCTCTCCTTCTATGGGGACACATGCTGATCATGTCCACCCCTGTCTGTCACTTGTCTCCTTCTATGGGCACACATGCTGATCATGTCCACCCCTGTCTGTCACTTGTCTCCTTCTATGGGGACCCATGCTGATCATGTCCACCCCTGTCTGTCACTTGTCTCCTTCTATGGGGACCCATGCTGATCATGTCCACCCCTGTCTGTCACTTGTCTCCTTCTATGGGCACACATGCTGATCATGTCCACCCCTGTCTGTCACTTCTCTCCTTCTATGGGGACACATGCTGATCATGTCCACCCCTGTCTGTCACTTCTCTCCTTCTATGGGGACACATGCTGATCATGTCCACCCCTGTCTGTCACTTGTCTCCTTCTATGGGGACACATGCTGATCATGTCCACCCCTGTCTGTCACTTCTCTCCTTCTATGGGGACACATGCTGATCATGTCCACCCCTGTCTGTCACTTCTCTCCTTCTATGGGGGACACATGCTGATCATGTCCACCCCTGTCTGTCACTTGTCTCCTTTTATGGGGACACATGCTGATGATGTCCACCTCTGTCTGTCACTTGTCTCCTTCTATGGGGACACATGCTGATGATGTCCACCCCTGTCTGTCACTTCTCTCCTTCTATGGGGACACATGCTGATCATGTCCACCCCTGTCTGTCACTTGTCTCCTTCTATGGGGACACATGCTGATGATGTCCACCCCTGTCTGTCACTTGTCTCCTTCTATGGGGACACATGCTGATCATGTCCACCCCTGTCTGTCACTTCTCTCCTTCTATGGGGACACATGCTGATCATGTCCACCCCTGTCTGTCACTTCTCTCCTTCTATGGGGACACATGCTGATCATGTCCACCCCTGTCTGTCACTTCTCTCCTTCTATGGGGACACATGCTGATGATGTCCACCCCTGTCTGTCACTTGTCTCCTTCTATGGGGACACATGCTGATGATGTCCACCCCTGTCTGTCACTTCTCTCCTTCTATGGGGACACATGCTGATCATGTCCACCCCTGTCTGTCACTTCTCTCCTTCTATGGGGACACATGCTGATCATTGTCCACCCCTGTCTGTCACTTCTCTCCTTCTATGGGGACACATGCTGATCATGTCCACCCCTGTCTGTCACTTCTCTCCTTCTATGGGGACACATGCTGATCATGTCCACCCCTGTCTGTCACTTCTCTCCTTCTATGGGGACACATGCTGATCATGTCCACCCCTGTCTGTCACTTCTCTCCTTCTATGGGACACATGCTGATCATGTCCCACCCTGTCTGTCACTTCTCTCCTTCTATGGGGACACATGCTGATCATGTCCACCCCTGTCTGTCACTTGTCTCCTTCTATGGGGACACATGCTGATCATGTCCACCCCTGTCTGTCACTTGTCTCCTTCTATGGGGACACATGCTGATCATGTCCACCCCTGTCTGTCACTTGTCTCCTTCTATGGGGACACATGCTGATCATGTCCACCCCTGTCTGTCACTTGTCTCCTTCTATGGGGACACATGCTGATCATGTCCACCCCTGTCTGTCACTTGTCTCCTTCTATGGGGACACATGCTGATCATGTCCACCCCTGTCTGTCACTTGTCTCCTTCTATGGGGACACATGCTGATCATGTCCACCCCTGTCTGTCACTTGTCTCCTTCTATGGGGACACATGCTGATCATGTCCACCCCTGTCTGTCACTTGTCTCCTTCTATGGGGACACATGCTGATGATGTCCACCCCTGTCTGTCACTTGTCTCCTTCTATGGGGACACATGCTGATCATGTCCACCCCTGTCTGTCACTTGTCTCCTTCTATGGGGACACATGCTGATCATGTCCACCCCCTGTCTGTCACTTGTCTCCTTCTATGGGGACACATGCTGATCATGTCCACCCCTGTCTGTCACTTGTCTCCTTCTATGGGGACAACATGCTGATCATGTCCACCCCTGTCTGTCACTTGTCTCCTTCTATGGGGACACATGCTGATCATGTCCACCCCTGTCTGTCACTTGTCTCCTTCTATGGGGACACATGCTGATCATGTCCACCCCTGTCTGTCACTTGTCTCCTTCTATGGGGACACATGCTGATCATGTCCACCCCTGTCTGTCACTTGTCTCCTCTATGGGGACACATGCTGATCATGTCCACCCCCTGTCTGTCACTTGTCTCCTTCTATGGGGACACATGCTGATCATGTCCACCCCTGTCTGTCACTTGTCCTCCTTCTATGGGGACACATGCTGATCATGTCCACCCCTGTCTGTCACTTGTCTCCTTCTATGGGGACACATGCTGATCATGTCCACCCCTGTCTGTCACTTGTCTCCTTCTATGGGGACACATGCTGATCATGTCCACCCCTGTCTGTCACTTGTCTCCTTCTATGGGGACACATGCTGATCATGTCCACCCCTGTCTGTCACTTGTCTCCTTCTATGGGGACACATGCTGATCATGTCCACCCCTGTCTGTCACTTGTCTCCTTCTATGGGGACACATGCTGATCATGTCCACCCCTGTCTGTCACTTGTCTCCTTCTATGGGGACACATGCTGATCATGTCCACCCCTGTCTGTCACTTGTCTCCTTCTATGGGGACACATGCTGATCATGTCCACCCCTGTCTGTCACTTGTCTCCTTCTATGGGGACACATGCTGATCATGTCCACCCCTGTCTGTCACTTGTCTCCTTCTATGGGGACACATGCTGATCATGTCCACCCCTGTCTGTCACTTGTCTCCTTCTATGGGCACACATGCTGATCATGTCCAGGGCTGAAGGAGTCCACATCTATGGAGCAGGATTCTCTTTCATGTCAGACTAGTACTTTTTTGTTTTTTTTAAAATTCGCATATCCTTTACAGGTCATCGCTGTCAAAAGCAGCATCTTTCAGCTGTCTGTTGATTACTTGGCAAGATTACGCTCAGTAGTTTGCCATTGCTTTCTGAGCGGCCGGCTCAGTTATCCCACAAGTCACCAGCGGGGGTCGAACCGCCTCAAGCTCTCGCCCGCTACGAGACTCTGCGTGATAAACGGGATTACGGAGAAAGTGTTGTAACCCCTCGGCCAGAGAGACCGGTAGACTAGTACTAGTACTCACAATTAACACACATATTCATGCAGTTGTAAATGTTCTCTTTATCCCAATTTCGTTATTCACTGAGACCATGTAGCCTAACATCCAATCTGTCACCAGTTTTTTTTTTTTTTTTTAAACGGACCTATTTGCGATCCCTTTTAAGTATTAATCTATATATATAAAAGACAATCTCCGTCTGTCTATCTGTATGTGTGTCCTTTATGCGTTCGCGAACGGTCCATCCGATTCAGATTAAATTTTCTACAGTCTTCTAATCATTCCCGTGCTGCCAACTGTCATAGTTTTTTTTAGTGTAAAAACATGTTTTCTTATTATTATATAATATTTAATTTACATTATAACGTATATATAGCGAGGGGACATAACTTCTAATAGAATTACTATATATGTAAAATTGTTGCATATTTCTCAAATAGGTGGACCTTTTCGCTGCAGTTATCTACAGGCATATGCGTTATAATCCTCCTCCCCCTCTTCCTCCTCCTCCTCCCTCTTCCTTCCTCCTCCTCCTCCCCTCCTCCTCCCTTCTCATCCTCCTCCTTCCCTCCTCCTCCGCCGCCTCCTCCCTTTTCCTCCCTCCTCCCCTCCTCCTCCCTCCTCCTCCTCACCTCCTCCCCCTCATCCCTCCTCCTCCTCCCTTCTCCCCCTCCTCCATCTACCTCCTCCCCTCCTCCTCCTCCGCCTCCCTCCTCCTCCTCCTCCTCCTCCTGCTCCCTCTTCCTCCTCCCTCCGCCGAATATGAATTAAATTATATGCTCCCCACCAGGCTCTGGGCGAAGCCGGGCCGGGTCGTCTTTTTTGGGAACGGGAACGAAAGCAGGGGCCGAATATGAATTAAATAAGACGCTCCATTTACCCAAGTTAATTGTTGGGGGAAGATGTAAAGATCTTTCAAGTGCTCTTTCTAATAATAGACAGACAGACAGACAGACAGACAGACAGACAGACAGACAGACAGACAGACAGACAGACAGACAGACAGACAGACAGACAGACAGGCAGACAGACAGACAGACAGACAGACAGTAGATAGTCGGGAACGGGAACGGGAGCTTATATGACTACTTATATGAATTAAATGAGATGCTCCCCACCAGGGGCTAGGCGAAGCCGGGCCGGGTCAGACAGACAGACAGACAGACAGATAGTCGGGAACGGGAACTTAGATGACTACTTATATGAATTAAATGAGATTCTCCCCATCAGGGTCTGGACGAAGCCGTCCAGGTCAGACAGACAGACAGACAGACAGACAGACAGACAGACAGACAGACAGACAGACAGAAGTCGGGAACGGGAGCTTATATGACTACTCATATGAATTAAATGAGATGCTCCCCACCAGGGACTGGGCGAAGCCGGGCCGGGTCAGCTAGTTGGTTATAATTAAAGTGATCACTAAAGACTGCATTTGTGTCATGTAGTCAATGTGAAACCTTGCTTGTCACACAAGTAGAGAATACCACCAATGAGATTACCTTTGCCATTGTCTTTGTCCAATCACAGAACTCCTAACAACGTGTTGGTCAGATGGAAAACCAGTCCAAGTCGTGCATAATCTTCACCCCGACAAGCAAAACATGGACCCGTCCAGAAATTCGACTTTTGAATTCCTGATTGAATTCTTTCAAGAAATCGCAGATTTATTTGTTGATAATTACCTTCACGTCGGAATGGATGAGGCTGAATACCAGTGCTGGTACGATCATCATTGTTCGTTAAGTCCCCTGACCTTTTTTTTTCCACCTCACCCCCCTTTCACCAGTCTAGAACACTTGATAAATTATCTCCAGTTTAGAGCTTACATTAAATAATCTCCCAGTTTAGAGAGTTTAGAGCTTACATTAAATAATCTCCCAGTTTAGAGCTTACATTAAATAATCTCCCAGTTTAGAGCTTACATTAAATAATCTCCCAGTTTAGAGCCTACATTAAATAATCTCCCAGTTTAGAGCCTACATTAAATAATCTCATAGTTTAGAGAGTTTAGAGCTTACATTAAATAATTTCCCAGTTTAGAGCCTACATTAAATAATCTCCCTATTTAGAGCCTACATTAAATAATCTCTCTGTTTAGAGCCTACATTAAATAATCTCCCAGTTTAGAGCTTACATTAAATAATCTCCCAGTTTAGAGCTTACATTAAAAATCTCCCAGTTTAGAGCTTACATTAAATAATCTCCCTATTTAGAGCCTACATTAAATAATCTCCCAGTTTAGAGCCTACATTAAATAATCTCCCAGTTTAGAGAGTTTAGAGCTTACATTAAATAATTTCCCAGTTTAGAGCCTACATTAAATAATCTCCCTATTTAGAGCCTACATTAAATAATCTCCCAGTTTAGAGCTTACATTAAATAATCTCCCAGTTTAGAGCTTACATTAAATAATCTCCCAGTTTAGAGCTTACATTAAATAATCTCCCAGTTTAGAGCTTACATTAAATAATCTCCCAGTTTAGAGATTACATTAAATACTCTCACAGTTTACAGCCTGCATTAAATAATCTCCCAGTTTAGGACCTACATTAAATAATCTCCCAGGTTAGAGCTTACATTAAATAATCTCCCTGTTTAGAGCTTACATTAAATAACCTCCTAGTTTAGAGCTTACATTATCTCCCGATTTAGAGCTTACAATAAAATAATCTTTCAGTTTAGAGCTTACCTGAATTATCTCCCGGTTTAGAACTTACGTTAAACAATCTCCCAGTTTAAAGCCTACATTGAATTATTTTCCAGTTTAGAGCTTACCTGAATTATCTGCCGGTTTAGAGCCTACATTGAATTATCTCCTAGTTTAGAGCTTACAATAAATAATCTCCCGGTTTGGTGCCTACTTTATATAATTTCCAGTTTAGAGCTTACCTTAAATAAACTCCCAGTGTAGAGTTTACATTAAATAATCTCCCAGTTTAGAGCATACATTAAATAATCTCCCAGTTTAGAGCGTACATTAAATAATCTCTCAGTTTAGAGCATTCATCCAAACACATCTCCCATTTTAGAGCGTACACTAAATAATCTCCCATTTTAGAGCGTACACTAAATAATCTCCCAGTTTAGAGCTTTCATTAAATAATCTGTCAGTTTAGAACTTACATTGAACTATCCCCCAGTTTATAGCTTACATTAAATAATCTCCCGGTTTAGAACCTATATTAAATAATCTCCCAGTTTATAGGTTACATTAAATAATCTCCCAGTTTATAGGTTACATTAAATAATCTCCCTGTTTAGAGCCTACAGTAAATAATATCCCAGATGAGAGCCTGCACTGAATTATCTCCCAGTTTAAAGCTTACCTGAATTATCTCCCAGTTGTTGTTGCCGTTGTTCTACTTCTTCTCGCGTTCGTTATTTTGTTTACACTGACAGACGAGTCTCGCGATGTATTCAACAGTTTTCTCTTAGCTGACTGTACTGGGGGAAATCTTGGAAAACATACTCTGCAGTTTGATTATACTGCCCGCATGAGAGAGTGACCACTGTGAGTCAATCAGACCAAGTCTGTACAAATAAGCCTCAGAGCGATGACCTGTCCCTGCCAGTCAAGCGAATGAAAGTCGTGATTGGTCTGGTTATAAACGGTCTTAAATGAAGGTCAATAAACGAGATCAACCGTACTGGTCCTGGGAGCTGTCTGCATCACTGGCTGGACAGGGGTCAGCGTGCCGGAATGGATAAGAGAGCTCACTCTCAAACTTCCAGTGTGCTGCTGCCGTAGCAGCGGGTTCAGCTCCTACATCCAGCAGGTGGACTAACATAGTGACTTCTCTCCCTTGACTTGGGGACGTAAATTACAAGTACTCTGAAGTCGGAGTGGGTTCGCCTGATGTCGAAGGACACTGTAATAGGGGAAGCTAATCCACACGCAAGATTCAGTCCAGTGCTACTAGAAGTAGTGTGTATGGCCTATGCTTGAGTTCAAAGCGAGCGAGCGTTTAAAAAAAGAGTGAGGGGGGGGGGGGGTGTTGAATCGGTAGAACGACACACATCTTGCAGCTGTGTTGTATAGTGATACAAGGAAACACATCTTTCAGCTGTGTTGTAAAGTGATATAAGGACACACATCTTGCAGCTGTGTTGTAAAATGATACAAGGCAACTGACGTTCATTTGAAGATGAACAAAGTTGACAGGCTAAAGGATCGGCTGTGTTGCACCTGGTTTTATCCCATATGGCTCGGTCTCTTTCCGCAGGGCGGCATGCCGAAATTATAGCACAAAGCAAGAACTCCGTAGCTCCAACGACGACACCCCAGGAGTCTCCGGAAAAAAACTGCACTCGTGAACAGAAGACGTAGTTGAGAGCTGGAGCAGACGACGTAATCACGGAGATCCACAAGATCCGCGGGAGACACGAAGAGCAACAAGAAACCTGAACCTTTTGGTATTTTTTTGTTTGTTTCAAAACCTACAGCGTTTATATTTCTCCTCCATTTATTACAGTATTGCCTAGTTAGTGTCATTTATGAAGATTATCGTTTCTGACAAGGATGACTTGAATGTCTCTCACTGCAGGCAGTCCAACCCAAACATAACCAGGTTCATGAAGGATGTTGGTCTGGCAGCAGATGACTATGCCGGCCTGGAGCAATACTATGATGAAAGATTACTCGACATCATCAATAACATGAACAGGAAGCCACTTATCTGGGAAGATCCCATCAACAATGGAGCTAATGTATGTCTTTATATGTCAACAGAGACCTTTAGTTTGTCCGTGTGATATATTTGTTTGCTTCGTGCACCATCTCCTCATTGATGTCCAGTATTTTTTATTTTCTTTTTGATTTGAGATTTAGATGACAATCTGTAACTGGGTGGAGAGAAGAAGGCGGGTCTGCAGGTTCACGTGGAGACTGCAGTATGGGACCGGGTGGAGAGAGAAGGCGAGATTTGCAGGTTCCCGTGGAGATGACGGTCTGGGACCGAGTGTAGAGGGAAAGGCCAGGCCTATAGGTTCTCGTGGAGATGGGAGTCTGGGACCGTGGAGAGGGGTAGTAGTATCTTGTTAATCCAATTGAACACATACCCAACTGGATTGACAAGATACTACACACAGGCGATGGGAGCCTAGCGAGGCCGACACACCACACACCTCATGCGTCATCAATTGTACGGCACGTTTTGGAAATCGGTCATGTGATTGACAGAGACAATGCGTTTTGCGCGTTGTTTAATACACAAAATAGTCGCTTGTTAAAGTTTGCAGAAACCATGATTAATCTGCATAGGTCAGTTTTGTGCAAACAGAAAGACATGACAGTCAGTTTAAAATTAATTGTAGACAATTAAAATTATTGTGCGAATATGTGTATATTTCAGCTTGATTACGTTATTTGATGTTGTGTGATTTCTGCAGTATGTACCTGACGAGATGCAGCGAAATATACCAGACAATAAATCGTGCAATCTGTTATTTGTGTCTTCGTTATTCAAATGTTATAGCATTCTGATTTTTTGACTAAACACTTTCAAGATTGCTAAAACGGCCCTGGTCCAGCTGTGGAAGGATTACAACCTATCACCAACACAGTTTGCGCCCTGGCCCACCTACATGAAGTCTGTTCTCGCTGCTGGATATCACGTGATCTTCTCTTCTTGCTGGTACCTGAATTACATACACTACGGACAGGACTGGAAGGATCTCTACACCTGTGACCCGACAAGCATCAATGGTATGTACGTAGGGCTAATGAAATCAGTGTCTTTAGATTTCTGTTGCGTAACTTGAATTGCCTGATTATCCTGATACATTCATGTAATGGCCGTATTGTAGTGGCCAGTTCTCCTGCCTGCTAGTCTATTGGTCAAGTTTAAGTGAAAAAGCAGAAGTCGTTTCCTGTTCACACTTCTTGGCCAACTTCATCTCATAGTACTTTCCAGAACATTTCTGCTGCTGGGAAGGTTAACCTGGTCAACAAACGCCCGAAGAAGTCGGCAGAAAGGAGCAAATATCACTGCTCAGTTGAAACAGGCAACGCATTTACGTTCAAAACAAACATTTCGGACGAACGAATAAGAAGATGACCTGATTGTACTGCCACTAACATCCTTCCACAACCTTGTAAAGAAAAACATTCAAGGCAATCAGCCACAATGACGCATCTAACATTGTTTATATGTTTCAGTGTTTAGATAGTGTCATGTTTTCAAAGAGACAAAGGCACCACAAACAGCAGAAATTGACTAAGACACAAAGGAACCACAAATAGCAAAAAGAGGCTGAGGCACAGAAACAACTTATTATAAACAGTAGAAAGAAACTAAGAGAAAAAGACAGCGTATTATAAACAACTGAAAGAGACTAAGACACACAGATAACCGATCACAATTATCAACATTGTTTTAAAGAATTCTTCCGCAAGAGCGGAAGAATGTATATACGTATGGCCCAACTTGTCTGTAGTTATATGCTGGTTCAATTTGTCTGTAGTTATATGCTGGTTCAATTTGTCTGTAGTTATATGCTGGTTCAATTTGTCTGTAGTTATATGCTGGTTCAATTTGTCTGTAGTTATATGCTGGTTCAACTTGTCTGTAGTTATATGCTGGTTCAATTTGTCTGTAGTTATATGCTGGTTCAACTTGTCTGTAGTTATATGCTGGTTCAACTTGTCTGTAGTTATATGCTGGTTCAATTTGTCTGTAGTTATATGCTGGTTCAATTTGTCTGTAGTTATATGCTGGTTCAACTTGTCTGTAGTTATATGCTGGTTCAATTTGTCTGTAGTTATATGCTGGTTCAACTTGTCTGTAGTTATATGCTGGTTCAACTTGTCTGTAGTTATATGCTGGTTCAACTTGTCTGTAGTTATATGCTGGTTCAACTTGTCTGTAGTTATATGCTGGTTCAACTTGTCTGTAGTTATATGCTGGTTCAACTTGTCTGTAGTTATATGCTGGTTCAACTTGTCTGTAGTTATATGCTGGTTCAATTTGTCTGTAGTTATATGCTGGTTCAACTTGTCTGTAGTTATATGCTGGTTCAACTTGTCTGTAGTTATATGCTGGTTCAATTTGTCTGTAGTTATATGCTGGTTCAATTTGTCTGTAGTTATATGCTGGTTCAATTTGTTGTAGTTATATGCTGGTTCAATTTGTCTGTAGTTATATGCTGGTTCAATTTGTCTGTAGTTATATGCTGGTTCAACTTGTCTGTAGTTATATGCTGGTTCAACTTGTCTGTAGTTATATGCTGGTTCAACTTGTCTGTAGTTATATGCTGGTTCAACTTGTCTGTAGTTATATGCTGGTTCAACTTGTCTGTAGTTATATGCTGGTTCAACTTGTCTGTAGAGCAGAACATAGTTAAGAACACTATTATTTTATGCTTGTTGCTTTATGTCTTACAGCAACCACAGAAGAACTGTCACGCATTCTGGGAGGGGAGGCTTGCACCTGGAGTGAATACATTGATGGAAATAACTTACTACAAGTCACGTGGTAAGTAAAGTTTAAAGTAAAGAAGTTGAATTCATGCTTTACCAAACATCTACAACAAACACTGAAGGATGACTGATTGTTGAAACTTACTTCACACTTTCAGTTTATTACTCTCTTATATTACACAGCCGCTGTCTGTGGTTAAGAGTAGAGAACACGATTCACAATGCTGCATATCCCATTCAAAATCAGTTGCCAGGCGATTTGAAAGAAGACAGGTATTGTGCTGATTTTTAACAGTGATATGAGCGTCGGTCATTCAGAAAACAGTGATAAACTGTGGTGAGTTGAGTAGAGCTAATAACTGACATCACTGCACTCAGGACATTCCCATACGCCCTCCATCCCCTCGTTCAACAGCCAGCGAAGAGTAATGGTAAACTACTGAATGTAAACTTGCCAAGTAAATCAAAAAAGGCCAAACAATGCTGGGAATGATTGCGACATTACATAAAGGACATGTAACTAACTGTGTTACAGTTTTCTGAATGAACCTGGACATGCGCAAGTAGGCAGGCACAGGCAGCATTAACAATGGCTGTAACAGATCTGAAGAAGGGGTTGTTGCTCACTTTGTATTTTTAATTGATTCTGTTGTACAATCTATTGATCCTGTTGTAAAACCAATTGAATTAGCTTGTTATACTCATGCTTTCAGACATCCAGTGTGAACAGGTGGAGCACCTTTAAAAATAAGGGAAATGAATATATGTTTTCTAAACCTCATTCATGAAATCAGTATGCAGACAATGTTTTCTAAACCTCGTCCACGAAGTTAGTATGCAGACACTAAATCTCTTCTAAACGTCCATGAAGACAGTATGCAGACACTAAATCTCTTCTAAACGTCCATGAAGACAGTATGCAGACACTATATGTTTTCTAAACCCCAGCCACGATGTCAGTATGTAAACACTATATGTTTTCTTAACTTAATCCATAATGTCAGGATACAGACACTATATGTCTTGTTATTTATCACAACAGGCCCAGAGCGGCAGCAGTAGCTGAGCGACTGTGGAGTCCTGCCAATGTCACAAGTACAGATGATGCTGCATTCAGGCTGGATCAGCACAGGTGTCGGCTCATCAGGTAATTGACCTCGCATATGTTGTGTCAGCTGTACATAGTGGAATTGTTTACTTGAGACATTATGACAGCGGTCAGTACATGGCTGCTCTAGTTTTAGTTTCAAATAAAGACAAAATAATATTATAAAGACATTATTTCTATAAATGTTACATTCCTCTTCTTCTAAAGCTGCTACTTCTTCTTGTCCTTATTCTATTCTATTTCTTCATGTGTATGTTATGGGGCAGACACTGGCATTCCTGACTCTCTAATACTTTCAGTAATCTGACATTCTTATGAAATTAGTGTTACTTATATCAATACTGTTGCCCATATCATACACACATAGAGGAGTCCAATAGACTACTACTGAAAAATATGTCTGCTTAGTCACAGTATGCATCAATACAGTCTAATATTAAACATATCTGACAGAAAAATTCAGGGAATAAGAAGAAGAGAGTATCCAATAAATATATAAATTAGATGGCATGCAAGAACATTAAGGATTAAATTGTATGCGGAACTAAAGAGAACCAATAAGAATACTGAGGGTTCAATTGTATGTGGAACTAAAGAGAACCAACAAGAACATTGAGGGTTCAATTGTATGTGGAATTAAAGAGAACCAACAAGAACAGAAGGCATAGAAGTAACATGGTCAGACGACTGTAACATCTACTCTTCAGACTAACTTACTGTGGTAATGGTGACGATACTGTATTAATAAGAAAGTCTAGTTGTGATGAGCAAAACCAAAGAATATTCTTCACCTCTTGGTTTCCCTGAATTTATCTAATTCTCTTCCTGAGCTCCACATCGGTGATTCTGTTAGACTATTTTAGTCCTTCTCTTATATGCAGGAATCTGTCTAACTCTCTTCTTAAGCTTCACATCAGTGATTTCGTTACAGTTTTAGTCTTTCTCATCTATGCCGCATACCAGTTCATGAGTGCTTGTAGTTTATTAGTAATTCAAAACAATGTTTTCCCGTAGTGAATTTGAATAACGAAGACACAAACAATAGATTGCACGATTTATTGCCTGGCATATTTCGCTGCATCTCGTCAGGGACATACTGCAGAAATCACACAACATAAAGTAAAATAACTAGATAAATCCTTCAAGCTGAAATATACACATATTCGCACAGTAATGTCACTTATCTACCACGGTAATTTTAAGCTGACTAACATGTCTTTCTGTTTGCACAATTCTGGCTTGCGATGACAGATCATAATTGCTTCTGCAAATTTTAACAAGCGAGTATTTTGTGTGTTAAACAACACGCGAAATGCAGTGTCTCTGTCCACCACATGGCCACTTTCGACAATGTGCCTCCCGATTGAAGACGCCGGGAGCTTCCGGTGTGTCGGCCCCACGAGGCTAGCATCTCCTGTGTGTTGTATCTTGTTGACCCATTGAGGTATGTGTTCTGACACCCGTTTGTTAAGCTGTCTCTCTGTTCTACCAATGTAAACGGCCTGGCATCTACATGTGAATTGGTAAATACAATTGTTTGTGGCGTACAGAGGAACAGGTTCTTTGACTGCTGGTTTAGGAATCGGTACGGTTTTATATCTAATGACTGGAGTTGCCGCACAGAATGTTCGGCCTACTGCTGTAGTAAGCCGGTCTTGTAGACGTTGCATTACGTCATCCCCTCGAAAGGTTAGCTGGATGAATACCTTGAGTTTAGGGACTGTAGTTACGTCTGCTTTGGGTTTGGGCTGTTGGCAGTGGCGCTTTATAAATCCTGTGGAGTACACATTCAGGTTTAAGACATTCTTCAGAGTTTCAAATTCCTCTGTCAGTGTGTCCTGGGTGCATATCTTCCTAGCACGGTCAAACAAGGTCCGTACTAAGCCCCGTTTGTACTAGACAGGTGTGAAGCTCTGAAAATTTAGGTATTGGCCAGTCCATGTTCCTTTGCGATACACCGATCTTTGAATTGTGCCGTCAGCTCTACGTCTCATTAGAATATCTAGAAACGGTAACGCTTCGTTGTGTTCGTGTTCCATAGATAGAGAGATGTTTTTATGCGTCTTGTTCATTAGTAATTGCTCTAGTAGTTCTCCATGTTTCAGCTCAATACAGTCCTACTAATTTAAGGTTAGAGTTAACGATTCTGAGTTTAGTACTATGTTTAATTTCACTTACACACATTTTCTAGTGCTATGGAAGCTACCTTGCCTTCTGTCTTCATATTCTAATATCTCTAACTGTTCCCCCATCTTTGTCTACAATGCTAACTAAATAAGTGTATGACTTCACCTCTTGAAGTGAGGTTTCGCCAAGGGAGATCCAGTTATCATTTATTGATTTATTCTCTTTTTCTTTTACCTTTGAATGTTTTACACCTAATTGTTGTGACCTTCCATCAAGTGTGTTAAATTTGTCTTGCATCAGAGTTTGTTTTGAAACATACGGGCAATGTCATCAACAATGTCATGATAATCACGCTGATCTGTCAGAGTTCATTAAATTCCATTTCTGACAATAGTTATTGTTGTCTTCATAATACAGTCTGTAGTCAGTAAGAATAATAAAGGTAACAAAGAGTATCCTTGTTTTTATTTCAAATGTGTAGGTCAGCATGGCCGAGTGGATAAGAACGAGTGTTCTTAAACATCCTGTGTGCTGATTCCGAGGTAAGGGGTTCAACCCCTACACCGGTCAGTTGGACTAAAATGTTGGCCTCTCGTCCTTGACTTGGGGACGTTAATTACAAGTACCTCTGAAGTTGGAGTGAGTTTGCCTGATGGCAAGGGACACTGTTAATATGGAAAGCTAACCCACATGCAAAATTCAGCCCATCACTACTAGAAGTAGTGTGTCTTTACTACGCTTGAGTTCAAAGCGAGTCTGCACAAAACAAAATGTCAAATGTGTGTGTTTGTTTGTTTCCTTTATGAAGAACTCTCAATTGCATGTCTTTATATGTTGTCATTATTGGGTTAATGACTTTCTGTTGAATCCCATAGTACTTCAGTGTGTATAGCATGGATGAACAGATAAATCATCACAGCCTAGCCAGACTGGGGCGGGCAGGGCATATTTATTTTTTCATATACCAGAGGATCTGTTCAATAATCAGTACTCCGAGGAAAGGTCAGACGGACACATAATCAGACTGCAACTGGTACTAGTATTGGGACTCTTTGCTGGCTGTTGAAGATGAGGATGGAGCACGTGTGGGAATGTTTTGAGTGCTGTGATGTCAGTTCTTAATTCAACTCTGTTCCATTGTACCTCACTCATTTTCAAAGGAATTTCCCATTAGTGCTGTCCAGGGCCTTTTATAAATAAACATAAATAAATAAACACACATAGTATTATTTGGCGCTCACAGAGGGGAGAAGAAAGAAATAGAGATTAGAAGAAAGAAGTAGAGATTAGAAGACGCACTAGACAACATAAAATTTGAAAGCTATAAAAGTTACCGACCGGGATCGAACCTGTCGGCTCCAAATGACGACGGCGCCTCGCTGCAGGAACAAGTGTACTTCGACGCACGACCAACTAGACACTCATTTATTTCAGGGCCTTTTATAGTCCATAAATCCAATATAAAGTATGCATTAAGTTCAGTGCCTTGCTTTGTTACTATGTAAATTGTGGCTAACTGATCCAGTGCTGATTCTGACTGGTCGGAAGCCTGTCAGTTCATCACTTAGTTATTTGTCATCTGTTAATCTCTCCAGATTGATCCTGCTTACTATTTTCGCAGGAACTGAAAATAACATTATTCATTTGTAATTGTAACACTTCTGCAAGTTCCCATTCTTTGGCAGATTAACTAGATATCCTTCTTTCCATCTACAAGTGTTTCTTCATATCTTTCTCTCCATCTACTGGTATTATTTCATATCCTTCTCTCCATCTACTGATATTTCTTCATATCCTTCTCTCCATCTACTGGTGTTTCTTCATATCCTTCTCTCCATCTACTGGTATTTCTTTATATCCTTCTCTCCATCTACTGGTACTTCTTTATATCCTTCTCTCCATCTACTGGTATTTCTTCATATCCTTCTCTCCATCTGCAGGTATTTCTTCAGTCTTCGTAGCCATTGTAAAATAATTTGTGCAGAAATTCTACTGAATTATTACTAACAATGAATTATTGTGCAGCGTGTTTAATTTCCTATTTGCTAAATCATTGTTTGCCATCTCTACACCAGACAAGGCATCCCTGCTGCCCCAATTTCCCCAGGCTTCTGTCACGATGACTACAACACAGACAACTCTGGAGTGCACCGACTAAAGCTTCTGCAAACTCAGCAAGATAGGTTATCTACCCCTAGAAGTGACTCAGTGTCTGTGACAAGCCAGCAAGAACCTATAGTTGGATAACAGCAGTCAGTCTCACTGACTTCACATCAGTCATTGTTTGGATATAATCTGACTGGATTTGACTACAAATGTTTGGTGTTTGTGTTAAGTCTGATCTACATGTTAACATGAATAAATCATCGAACATGAGAAGCAGAATTACTACTTTGTAATATGTTGGCTTATTTACCATCAATTTGCTGAAATCTTACGTGTGATGTTTCAACAAAGGGTGGGTGTATGATATACTACGTAGAGATCACTGGGCTGTTCTGACATAATTGTCCAAACAATATCATCGTCAGTGTGGGTTTGAACAAGGAACTCTTCCAGTTACATGTGGATGATATACCTATAAGCCACTCTGACCTTCAAATGTATCATGTATTATTCATCATATGTGTATCATGTATAACTCATTATATGTGTATCATGTATAACTCATTATATGTGTATCATGTATAACCCATTATATGTGTATTATGTATAATCCATCACATGTGTATCATGTATAATCCATCACATATTTATATCTCACATTCAATTACAATCAAATAAATTGAATGTGAGTTACATTTAAGTAAATAGAATAAATCACTGTTTATGACTGTTGGGTAAGTGTAAATTGTGATTTATTTCTCATCCTTTGTTGTTTCAATATTACTTATCCAACATTCACCCTCACACAGAAGATTGTGTCACATGTAACATTATAATTTGTGTGCTCGTGGTAACATTTTTATTTTTTACGATGTTATGTATTTTAGAAAAGCATCTTATGCAATAAGTCACTATCGCTGAATGTAAGAGAGAGAGAGAGAGAGAGAGAGAGAGAGAGAGAGAGAGAGAGAGAGCTGAAATGTTGTATAGAACCTGTTTTGTTGTATGGCAGCAAATAATGGAATGCTAATGAATAAATTAGGAAAGGCTTGGAAGCAACAGAGCTGTGGTTCATGAAATGAATGGTGTGAATTCCTTTGACTGTCAGAGTAACTAACAATGACTGCCTGAAAGAGGCTAATGATATTAGAACATTATATACAACAATAAGTAAAGGACAAACAGCATGCTTTGGTCATGTGATGAGAAGAGAGGCATTGGAGAACATCGTGACAACTGGAAAGATCAGTGGGAAAAGAAATAAAGGCAGGCCAAGAGAAATGATGCTGGGTGGACTGAGACCACAATATACATTTAGCTGCCGTATTTGTTTGAGAAGTACGTGATTAAACAAGTGTTGATTGGCATACACAAATCAGAAAAGTAATACACATTACAGAATACGCAATGTTAGACCAGAACAATGTATAGCTACAGACATATAAGGGATTAGGTTAGTGCTTCCATATTGACGTGGATAGGCCTTAGGTTCATACCAGAATGCGATCGGCGTTGCCAGTAGTGGGTTGTGCTCAATATTTAAATTTCAAATCCCGAAACAACCATATAATCAATATAAGGGATTCTATCCCATTTATTGAAAGAAACTCGCTTGCCTTATCAGAAGAAGATGAAGGCCTTAAGTTTATTCAAAACACACAATTTCCTTACTAGCATAAGTGATTCCTTTAAGTTAACCTAAATGACACAATTATTAGTCAGTCAGTCAGTCAGTTATCTGTTAGGGTATCATCCTTGCACGCTTCACAAGTTTTATTTTGATGGTATGAGCTGTTTGCCATGCAGAAAACAATGGCAACCTACTGAAATAACATTGCCTAGTAAATGACAAACAGCCAGTAAATGCTGGGGTTGACTGCAATGTCCTGTGAAGGACATGCAACTAATTTATTCATTAGAAGAGACCATCGCCCACTGAATCAATTTAATGACAAAATCTGAGCTTTTCCTATCATTTTCTCCAATTCAGGATATCAGAAGGTCAACAGCAACAGGGTTCAAAGGGTCATGCCACTCTTACTCACTGAAGACCATCAGGCAGTAGGCAAACAGGCTGGCCACTGAACTACACAAACGAAAGACACAAAATCTTCAGCACTATAATCAGTGTTTTTTCAATGAACATGCAAACATCAGATGAAACCGAGAACATGAAAATCTTATTTTACAATTGAAAAATTACAGCCGTAGACAAACAATTGCAGGTGCTAAGTGATAGAGAAAAGTCAAAAACATGTTTTGCAAACACGGACTTTTATTTAACTTATATCTTTGGCTTTCTGGTCATGTTTTACATCGTCTTCAGTCTAAGCTTACTAGTTACTAACCTCAATGTAAACCTCATCAACTGATAGCATGTCAACCATTTTCTTTGTTTAAAAAATACTGATGCTCTTACTCATATTCAGCAAAAATGTATAAGTATTAACTGAAATAATTACTCTCAATTTCAGTATTGAAAACACTACAAAAATACTACATTGTGCATAAAAATAATACTATAGTAAGACCTGTGTAAACAGAATGTATGAATTATATCTAATGAATTATTTTTCATCAAATTAGCGGGAAATACTGGAATAGTTGTGTGGGAAATACTGGAATAGTTGTGTGGGGAATACTGGAATAGTCGTGCAGTTAAGTGACACATAATGCTGCAAGGGGATGTAGAATTATTTTTATAAATATAATAATTACTTTCTTGATTAAATAATACTGATACCAAGTATGAATAAATCATAATACATGAAATAAATCTTACAAGTTGAAAGGTGGCGACATGTGCATGGGGAATACAAACTAACAAGTGCATAGACAACTTCAAGCGATGGACTGGCAGAAACATGTATGGGTACACGATGAAGTCACAGGATGCTTACAGACTCATTTTAGTCAACCTTCAGTGCAGAGATGGCACTTGATGATGAGAATAATGAGCATAATAAATGTTTATGTTTGTAGAAATTCCTTCAAAGAGTGGTCAAAAGTTCTGATACAAAACATAAAATATGCTGGAAAACATTTGGAACACTTTAGATCTCATCCAATTGTTCATTTTCAATTTTAGCTTTCATAAACAATTATGAGAAGTACTGCTTAAGGTGAGCAACAAATTGCAAGGGATGTGGACTTTTGTGGCTATTTGACCAGAGCTCAGGTTTCAAACATGTTAGAGACTCCATGTTTATGTGTAAACATATGTTACTGGTGTTTCAATGACTCATGGAAGAAAAAAGCAGCATGGAAGAAGTTTGACCACCTCACCTCGTAAACTGAAGGTCCTAACCAATAGGTTCTACCCTGGATTTACCTGTACTTGTTTGGCTACTGTTAAAGGTACTGAATTCAGTCAACTAAGCTCCCAAATGTGTGTACAAGACAAAAATACCACAGCTAATTAATATATAATTAATGTTTGGCTTATTTTGTTATGATTTGACACAATTTCTAAACAATACTTCACAAAAATCTATAACATTTTCATACGGCTGAGATTTAATCAGCAAATTCTGGCAAAAATATATTTTAAATTACAATTGTCACACTGTTTCAAATCAACGATAACAAATCATGTATACAATTGAGAAATTCTTAACAAAACAATGGCATTTTATCAGTTAATTCAGAGGTATGATGTACACTGAATTTTACAAAAAGCTCAATGAGTTAGTTTACACATAATTTTACAGACAATTCAGCGAGCACATAATAAATACACTGTACATGAACAAATTATATACAAATATATGACTGCTTTCAAATAAAACAAATTAACTGTAGAATAACATTGTGAGACAGAAACTTGAATACTGCTGTATTACTAGATTTGTACAACTTCCAATATCTCTTGCAGAGCTATAGGCCAGTGTTGTGGTCCATTATTTCCAAGTGTGGCGATGATTGCTTCCAAATGTCTGGCTTTGTTATCATCCAGATTATAATTTGGAAATATTCCTGATATAACTATGTATAACATCAAGTAAACAAGGCAGCAAACAGCAGCTATAAGGATCAACAACTATTTAGGAACATTTCAGTGTATAAAGAAGGCTGTCAGACATGAATGTACTGTTTCCTGTTTTGTTTTCATTATACAGTCAGCATATAATGAGATTTATAAAAAAAATATGCCAGAGATTGCGGTTGGTGGTCATAATATAAATAACTTACATCATGCTGATGACACCGTCTTGATAGCAGCAAGACAGAAGGAACTACAGAAAACAACAAACATAGTGGTTGAAGAAAGAAACAAAAATGTGCCTCAGCTTGAACAATAGGAAGACAGAAATAATGGTAATATAAAAGAAATGGATCATGTCTAAATATATGATTAAAGTATATGGTGTTACCTTGAAGCAAGTACAAATATTGCAATCTCTGGGCAGAAGGAAAACATCAGATGGAAGTTCTATAACATAGATAAAGAAGAGTAGGACAAGCAAAAACTTCAATTTATCAAATGAAGATAGATTCCTGTGTTTGGAAGTTAGAAAAGAATTACTGCATGTTCGATAGAACCAGTTTTAAATTATAGCTGTGAATCTTTGGACAGCCAAATTGAGTGATCTAATATTTTTAAATAGGCGAAGACACAAAGATATCTGATCATAGATATCAGAAAGAGGCAGTCAACATTTTTAGCCACATTATGAGAATAGAGAACTGGAACATATTACAACTAGAAAGATTTGTTGAAAGAGAGATAGAGTATGACAGCGAGAGAAGGTTCTCAACAATCTTGCGACATGGTACAGAATAGTGTGACATGGCAGGGAAGAGTGTGACATGACACAGAATAGTGTGACATGTCATGGAAGAGTGACATGGCACATCAAAGTGTGACATGGTATGGAAGAGTGTGACATAGCACAGATGAGTGACATGACATGGAAGAGTGTGACATGGCACATCAGAGTGTGACGTGGCATGGAAGAGTAAGACATGGCACAAAAAAGTGTGACAAGGCAGGGAAGAGTGTGACATGAGACAGAATAGTGTGACATGGCAGGGAAGAGTGACATGACACAGAATAGTGTGACATGGCAGGGAAGAGTGTGACATGACACAGAATATTGTGACAAGGCATGGAAGAGTGTGACATGGCATGGAAGAGTGTGACATGGCATGGAAGAGTGTGACAAGGCATGGAAGAGTGTGACAAGGCATGGAAGAGTGTGACATGGCATGGAAGAGTGTGACATGGCATGGAAGAGTGTGACATGGCACAGACAAGTGTGACATGGTAGGGAAAAGTGTGACATGGTAGGGAAGAGTGTGACATGGCAGGGAAGAGTCAGCACACAAATGGAAACATGTTATTGGAGATCCAACGATGTGATAGCACAGGTCACTCAGCAAGGCACTTGATAATGATAAACACACAGATGTCATCATCATCTGCCTGGTCAAGTGACACAGATTATTCTCCACATATTTTGTTTCTTTATGTTCTGCATGCAATATTCCTCCATGCCACTATCTCAATCCATCCTGCATTATTTCTCTTGACCGGCCTTGGCCTCTTTTCCCACTAATCTTTCCAATTGCCATGATGTTCTCCAACGTCTCTCTTCTCATCACATGACCAGAGAAGACTGCTTGTTTGTTTGTTTCTTATAGTAGTATATAATGTTGTAGTTTAATTTAGCCTCTTCCAATATAGCTATACAAAAACAGATAGTACAACGGTGTGTGAAAACTGAAAGAGAGAGTGTGTCGCTCATGGCCTTTAAGAGATATTACATCATTTTAAAAATCTGACAGTTTTACAATAAAATCAGGAAGCAATGTTCTACAACATCACACTAAAGATAAAACATGCATCTATTCTTGAAATGCAAAAATGGTACAACATAAATGTTATAGTTTGGCAGTTTAGTGTCAACAAAAGTGTCATAAAATAGCCTTTGCAATTAGACACGATGATACAGTTTACTGAAGACCTAAACAGTTTGAAGAAACAGTCTAGAAGAAAGAAACAGCACACCTGCTCTCTGTCATGGGTCATTCATTTACTCATACAAAGGAAACTCTTCTGTGGAGGCCAGCATGGCTGAATGGGTGGCGTTCTTGTACATATGGTGTGCTGATGTCGAGGTAGCTGGTTCAACCCCTATACAGGTTGGTCAGTTACACTAAAATGTTGACTCTCATCCTTGACTTTGGGACATAAATTACAAGTACCTTAGACGTTGGAGAGGGTTTGCCCAATGGCGAGGGATAGCTAATCCACACACAAAAATCAGTCCAGTGCATTAGAAGTAGAAGCACATGTATGGACTACACTTGAGTTCAAGGTAAGCGAACACACACAAAAACAAAACTCTTGTGTGTTCTGGCGTGACAAGTTCTGTGCTATATTTCAGTCTAATGTAACCTAGAAACACACATCATTGAACTAGCCCTGTGACAGACAAGGAGAAACTAAAAAACACACACGTCATTGAAAACTTTGAGAAAACCAGCTATCGTGCTGCAGTCATACCAGATGACTCATACTGATTATGTCCTGTTCAATGGAATCAGTGTCAGATATATTTTATGTACATTTATGATGGCCCACATGACCCATATGTCGTTCATTAGCAGAGTCTGGAATCGAGGATGGGACATCAGTTGCTTACAGACATGGAAATCTTAGTTCAGCAGCTGTGAACAGATCCTGCTGTGAACAGATCGACTATCCTGGCCTGCTGTAGCACACAGCAGAGAGAGAGCTGATATGCTAACTTTAAAGAACCTGAGAAAGTACCAAAGAGTTAAAATATCAATAATGAACAATCTGTTACTAGACATTACAGTGGAAGATAGACTATATGGACCGCTGAGTGAACTAAAAAAGACTGTTAGATTCATGCAAGACACAACATTGCAGTTATAGATATATTTCAGGCGAATGAAAGAAGAAGAAGACATTACAGCAATTAGTTAACATAACAAACTTTCAATTGCTAGATTTGAAAATTAAACAAACAGCAGAGAAGAAGGCTAAAGGTTCTTTACAAAGATTTTCGTAAATATGTATGCAACCAGGGTGACTAAGCATCGGTGGTTATGTATAAAGTGCAGTTCTAAGTAATAGAAATGTGATTTCCTTTTTCCTCATCTACACAATAACACCATCAGTGGGTCACTAGTGTGTCACAATATATGTGTTCATTGTTAGCTCTCTACTGCTTCCTATCCGGCAAACATAAAAACAACTAATAATGGTCTCAGCTGCCATGAAACCTGGCAAGGATTCCATGTTTACATGCAACAAGACTGCAAGAGGGTCACAGCTATTCTTTTCAATGACAGAAGACAATTAGCATCCATGTCTTGCTGTTACTGACCGGAGAATGCATAAGCAAGGTTCTATTTCTTGCCTTGTTAGTTGTGTATCCTTTACAGGATATCACAGTCAACCCTAGCATGTTTTGACTGTAATTTCTTGGCAAATTTACTTTCAGTAGTTTGCCATTGCTTTCTGAAGCACCAGCACTCATACCAAAGAATAAAAAACCAGTCCAAGGCAATTATCTTCCAAACTGCCCACAACAGTGTTTTAAACAATGGTATGCGGGATTGTGAATTGTGTTCATAACTCCTTCGGCATTGCTTGCCTACCTGGATGAAACCAGGTCGTCGCCAGTTCCTAATTCTTCCTGTCTTATAAGAGCTAGACACTCAAATTGACAAGGTTCTAACAGCCAAAACAACAGGACATTAGTTATAAAGTCAGTTTCATCTTGCAAGGTTTTGTCACATGGCTTACAGCTGCATAAACTTATTTCTCTACGTGAAAATTAAACTTTACATTGCTTCTGGCAGCTACCTTGTTAACAACTTCAGTCACAGTGTGGACACACACAAAACTGTTAAAAACTCAACTACAGATAACATTGTATGGTACACCCTGATCCAATAACCACAGTTCAACTCAGGGTATGACACATGGTGACACTTGGTGAGACTTGGTATGTCTCTGTGATCACCATTACTGTCTGTTGAAGATGAGATCGGACCACTTATGGGAATTTAAAGACTGCTGTGATGTCAGTCTTGGCTCAACTCTACACTTCTGACATGTTTCTATTTCTATGCCAAGTCGTCCACCTTACGTGAGACTGCTAGCATGATACAAGAACTCTGGGGTTTGTTTAACCATGATCTCAGAGGCCAGTTTTACTATGACTCCAGAGTTCAAGTATCTAGTTCAGTATTTGTAGTACATCTCAGAGACCAGTTTTACTATGACTCCAGAGTTCAAGTATCTAGTTCAGTATTTGTAGTACATTCAGGATTCAATAATCACAGGTTGAGAATAGCCTGGATCTGCCTTTCTGCCAGCTGGGCTCTTTCACTCTCTGTTTCCTTGTGTTGTCTTTCAGCTGGTGGTGATGATGCCCCAGCTGCTATGATGTGGCCATCTGGTGTGAACGCACAGTGATGTGCCAGGTAAGTGCAGCCCTGAAAAGGGGAGAAGATAACTCTTAATTACATAAAATACAGTCACAATGTTGGAGGTGTATTATGACAGACTTGGCCAATAGACATAGAACAATAAATATTAAAGTGAAAGCATTTATTTGAAATTTTTACTGTAGGTTTCAGTAATGGAATACCAAAGAACATTGTTTAATTAAAATGAACTTATTCAGTAAATAACATCTTGTCAGAAATCTGGTTCTGAAACAACGGGAAGTTTTACGATGGTGGTTTGTCGGACCGCCAATCAACCGTTTTAAGCCAAGCTAGAAAGAAATACGTCTCGCCATCTTGACCTAGAACCGTTCAGGGCAAATTGGTCTCCAAATTAACACCACAAAAACAAAGACTATTGATCTTACCAACAGTTCAGATGACACCAAATTGAACAGCTACGTTCTTGAAAAAGTCAACAGCTTTACATACCTAGGAAGCAAAATGACATCTACAGGGGACTCAACACCAGAAATATCATCTAGAATCGCACTGGCATCTAGTACCTTCAATAAACTGTCAAACATCTGGAAGTCAAAGACACTCAGCAAACACACAAAACTTAAAATCTTCAACTCTTGTGTGATTCCAGTGTTAACGTATGGATGTGAAAGTTGGAAATCAACGGTAGCTTTAGATAAAAAATTAGACAATTTTGAGAACAAATGTCTTAGAAGACTTCTAAACATCCACTGGACAGACTTCAGAACCAATTCGCAAATAAGACAAGAGACTAAGCAAGATACAGTATCCAATTTCATAAGAAGACGCCGTTGGAACTACATCGGCCATGTACTCAGAATGGACAAGTCAAGACTCCCCTACCAAGCCCTCATATGGTCACCAGTAGGGAAAAGAAAACGGGGAAGACCAAGAGAGACCCTGCGTAGAACCATCATTAGAGAAGGCTCATTCAATGGCCAAGTAAATGTCCAAGATCTACAACAGGTAGCAGCGAACCGCCAAACATGGAGAGACAGGACTTCTGCCCTATGCGCCGCCTTAGGCTCAAGAGGAAAGACTAACTAACTAACTAACTAACATCTTCTGAACATACATAACCCATTATATATGCATAAACAAAAAGAATTGGTGGTTATGCCCAGCAGCAACTGAGTTTTCACACTTCTCACCAATTCCATGTAGTGATACATGCAAGAGATCATCAGCTCTTGTGTTGCTCCATTTAAAGTGTTGCTTTTATCTGGCTTAGGTGGAAGCAACAATTTCCTGATATCCGTAAGAGCTGGACACTCAAAGAGGTGATATTCCAGTCTCATAAGGATATGTACAAAGCAAACACTCCAGAGTGAGCTGTGATTGGAGCCTGTTCAGATGTACTTTGTTCAAAGTCAGAAAACCATTCTCTGATCCTTTCTTGTCAGACTGAAAGACCAATTACTATCACTCACTGGGATAAGTGGATTGTAAATTTTATCTTTGTGCAAATTTGCCACAGAAAGACATCACTAGATGCACCCTGACTGCTCACACCTGTTTTTTTTTTTCTTATATTGTTTCTATGTATGACTTTCATCTTTACAGGACCACAAATACATCTCTCTTCTGATGTTGTTTCTCAGTCTTTGGCTTTAGTGTTAGATACAAACTGTGGCTCTGAGGAATGTGAAATCTCCATACAGGCAATCTCATTACTTTTGTTGGCAGTGCATACAACATGCAGCTGGAATCTTCTTTCACTTTCATTCTTTATGTTAAAAATGAGAGGATCAAGTTCATTGCATTGGGACTGACCCAATCTGGTTGGGTCTCTCTCCACAGAATGGCAAGCTGCTGGTCAAGAGCATTGCACTACGCACAAACTCCATAACTCCAGTTATCACCCACTAGGTCCAAGTAAACACAGGCCAGACATAACTTACCTCTAGAGTATTCACACATTCTCCTGTCACACAATGCATGAACTCTAACTCCCCCACTAGCCCCAGTAAACACAGGCCAGACATAACTTACCTCTAGAGTATTCACACATTCTCCTGTCACACAATGCATGAACTCTAACTCCCCCACTAGCCCCAGTAAACACAGACCAGACATAACTTACCTCTAGAGTATTCACACATTCTCCTGTCACACAATGCATGAACTCTAACTCCCCCACTAGCCCCAGTAAACACAGGCCAGACATAACTTACCTCTAGAGTATTCACACATTCTCCTGTCACACAATGCATGAACTCTAACTCCCCCACTAGCCCCAGTAAACACAGACCAGACATAACTTACCTCTAGAGTATTCACACATTCTCCTGTCACACAATGCATGAACTCTAACTCCCCCACTAGCCCCAGTAAACACAGGCCAGACATAACTTACCTCTAGAGTATTCACACATTCTACAGTCACACAATGCATGAACTCTAACTCCCCCACTAGCCCCAGTAAACACAGACCAGACATAACTTACCTCTAGAGTATTCACACATTCTACTGTCACACAATGCATGAACTCTAACTCCCCCACTAGCCCCAGTAAACACAGACCAGACATAACTTACCTCTAGAGTATTCACACATTCTCCTGTCACACAATGCATGAACTCTAACTCCCCCACTAGCCCAGTAAACACAGACCAGACATAACTTACCTCTAGAGTATTCACACATTCTCCTGTCACACAATGCATGAACTCTAACTCCCCCACTAGCCCCAGTAAACACAGGCCAGACATAACTTACCTCTAGAGTATTCACACATTCTACTGTCACACAATGCATGAACTCTAACTCCCCCACTAGCCCCAGTAAACACAGACCAGACATAACTTACCTCTAGAGTATTCACACATTCTCCTGTCACACAATGCATGAACTCTAACTCCCCCACTAGCCCCAGTAAACACAGACCAGACATAACTTACCTCTAGAGTATTCACACATTCTCCTGTCACACAATGCATGAACTCTAACTCCCCCACTAGCCCCAGTAAACACAGACCAGACAATAACTTACCTCTAGAGTATTCACACATTCTACTGTCACACAATGCATGAACTCTAACTCCCCCACTAGCCCCAGTAAACACAGACCAGACATAACTTACCTCTAGAGTATTCACACATTCTACAGTCACACAATGCATGAACTCTAACTCCCCCACTAGCCCCAGTAAACACAGGCCAGACATAACTTACCTCTAGAGTATTCACACATTCTCCTGTCACACAATGCATGAACTCTAACTCTCCCACTAGCCCCAGTAAACACAGACCAGACAATACTTACCTCTAGAGTATTCACACATTCTACTGTCACACAATGCATGAACTCTAACTCCCCCACTAGCCCCAGTAAACACAGACCAGACATAACTTACCTCTAGAGTATTCACACATTCTACAGTCACACAATGCATGAACTCTAACTCCCCCACTAGCCCCAGTAAACACAGACCAGACATAACTTACCTCTAGAGTAGTCACACATTCTACAGTCACACAATGCATGAACTCTAACTCCCCCACTAGCCCCAGTAAACACAGGCCAGACATAACTTACCTCTAGAGTATTCACACATTCTCCTGTCACCAGATCCCACACTTTGACAGATTCATCGTCAGCAGCACTAGCGCAGTAAGTGCCATCCGGGGAGAAACTAACTGCCTGAACCCAGCCGGTGTGGCCTCGGAGAATCTGCATGCAGTTGCCATTCAGTGGATTCCATATTCGAACAGATTTGTCCCAGGACCCTGAAGCCTGATTGTAATAAACAGTTGATCATATGTGTCTGCACATAAGCATCATTCAAATATATGCCCCAACAGGAGAAAGCAGTGAAGAATATATAGAGGAATTTAATAATGACATGGAGAATGCTTTGAAGAAATGTACAAATTCAGAAATAAATCAAGGCGATGGATACACAGTAGGTACACATGGTATAGGGGAATGAAGCGGAAGAGGATACAGACTTTAGAATGTGCAAAAGAGCATGTACTGATTGTTGGAAACACCTGGTTTAAGCAACACCCTAAAAGACTATGGACATGGAGGAGTCCTGACAGCAGGATTAGAAACCAGAATTCTGATTGGCAGAAGATTTTGAAATGTGTTAACAATCACAAAAACAGTTCCCAATGCAGACTGTTACAGTGATCATAGATTGTTTACAGGCACATTGAGGGTAAAGTTAAAGAAAGTCAAGTATACACCAGGAAACACTAAACATGATTTGTGTACATTGAAAAATGACAAGGAAATACAAAACAATTTCAACATAGAAGTAAAGAACAAATTTAATATATTGTCTGATCTGGAGATCCTATTTCAAGATGTGGATGATCCAATGGCAAATGTCGAAGACTTCAATCAGTTTGGCTGCGGAAACAACTATTCCAAAATTAAAGAAAGTGGGTCATAATAAATGGATGACTGAAGACATTTTACAAATAATGGAAACAAGAAGACACAACAAAAATAATCCTGACAAATATGAAGAGATTCACAGAAAAGTCAGAACATTCTGTAAGGAGGCAAAAGAAGCATGACTTGAGAAAAATTGCATAGAAATTTAAAAACAACACAACAGTAAAAGTAATAAATTAATGCACAAAAGAACTTACTAATAAAAGAACATGTACATCAAAAGGCTGCTTAAAAACAAACGATGGAAAAATCATACTAGAAAAAGTTCAGATTTTACATGTATGGTCAGATTGTGAAAAACCTTTATGGTGATACCAGAGAACAGTATGATATTCGAAATAATAATGAAGAACCATCAATTTTGAAGATGGAGAATCAAAATGCTCTTAACCATATGAAATCTGGCAAGACCCCCGGTTCAGACAGCATCATAACAGAAACGATCAATGCCTTAGAAGAATATGGAATAGATCTAGTCACCAGACTGCTGAACACATTAAATGATACTGGAGATATACCTCCCGAATTTTGTAATTCTATATTTATTGCAATCCCATAGAAATCAGGAGCCATGGAATGTGATCAACATCTAACAATTCGTATAATGAGCCACATAATGAAGATTTTGCTAAGAATTATCATACCACGTTCAAAACACAGCTACAGCAATTTGGAAGCAGACCGCCTTGCGTTGGTTTCTCTACAATGGTATGAGTGCCGGTCATTCAGAAATCAATAGCAAATTACTGAACTTGCCCAGGAATCACAAACAGCTAAAAATGCTGGAGTTGACTGCTATGTCCTGTAAAGAATATGCAGCTAACTTTAACTAGCAAAATTAAACATTGATGGCAAAGATCTGTGAATAATAAAGAACATATACTGGCAGCAAATAGCAGCCATAAGAATCAACAACCATTTAGGAATATTTCAGTATATAAATAAGAGTGTTAGGCAAGGATTTGTACTCTACCCTGATGTGTTTTCCCATACAGTGAGCCTATAGTGAGATCTATAGTAAATGTAGGTAAGCCAGGGATTGACTTTGGTTATCATAATACAAGCAACATATCTTGTGCAGATGAGACTGTCTTGATAGCAACAAATCAGATGGATCTACAGAAAATGATACACAGAGCAGTTGCAGAAAGTGAAAAAAATGGGTCTCAGCTTGAATAAGTGAAATACAGAAGTAATGGCAATATAAAAGAAACAGATGATGCCTAAATGTACAGTTAAATCCACTGGTTTTAGTTTGAGGTAAGTACAGAAATGCACGTACTGAGGCAAGCAAAGACTGCATTTTATCAACTGAAGAACATTTTATACAATAAATCCCTGTCATTGGAAGTTAGTTCTTGCATGTTCCCACCACTTGATAGAGCAACTTTCTGCTACCTGATGATGCTGATGATGTTATACAGAACTAGGTTAACATACAGCTGTGAATCCTGGACAGCTAGTAAACAAGCAAGTTGTGAATCCTGGACAGCTAGTACACCAGCAAGCTGTGAATCCTGGACAGCTAGTAAACAAGCAAGCTTTGAATCCTGGACAGCTAGTAAACAAGCAAGCTTTGAATCCTGGACAGCTAGTAAACCAGCAAGCTGTGAATCCTGGACAGCTAGTAAACAAGCAAGCTTTGAATCCTGGACAGCTAGTAAACAAGCAAGCTTTGAATCCTGGACAGCTGGTAAACAAACAAATAAATCCCTGGAGGTCCCAGAAATATGGTTTTACAGAAGAATGGTGAAAATTCCTTGGACAATCAACATAAGTATCTAATTGGTTTTTATGCAAGGCTAAGACAATGATATCTCATCACAAACATCAGAAAGAGACAGTGTCATTTTTGTGTTACATTATGAGAAGAGACAAAACAAAAATAAAACATATTGTGACAAGTGGAATGATTTATGGAAAGATAGACAGAGGAAGACAATTAGAAGATTCTTGACAGCCTTTTATCATGGCACAAGAAGATGTCAGCACATTAAGGGGTGCATACTGTTTGAGATCGCAAGATGAGGAGATGCATGATAGCCCACACAATCAGCACATAACATGAACATCGATCACAATATGACTAACCAGCATTCCATACTTTGAAAACGCAACAGCGTGAACATTGCCAGTATGGCCTGTCAGGACTGTACAGTTCTCTGTGTCAGTTTCATTACCATCAGAATCACACTTCATTGACTCATTCTTGTCGATGCCTTTAGTGTTATCCTGGCTAGTAAGTTCATCATCGTGCGTTTTATCAATTACTTTGCAGCTGATTTCATCTATTCTTTTGTTGCTCATGGCATCATGGTCTTCAACACTTATGGTATCATTCGCTTGATCTGCTATATCATCATCTAATGTATCTGCATGTCCCACATTTCCCATTATCTGACATGCTTTCTTGTAGCCTACATACATTCCCCTACTAATATTTGTTTTGGATTCTTTACTATCAAAGCTTTTGTTTTCCATAGCTCTCTGTCCATTATCTTGTTCAATAATTCTCCCATCATCATTTGTATTTGTTAATTCACCTTGTAGTACATTTATCACATCTGTAATCACATCTTCCTTCACAATGATATCTTCGCGCACTTCACTGTGTACATTTGCCTTCTTGCTTTTAATGAAAGAATCTACAACTCTCATATTCTGAATGTGATTCAAGGTCCACACTCTGACACTGAAGTCCCAGGAACCAGACGCCTGAAACAAGGAAATGAAATCACCAATATTACTGGAGAAATTCAATGCTAATAATACCAAGTTCAGAAAAAAACGGATAATCACAATAATGAAATGATGTCTACCAAGTAATCAGGGAGCCATGGTAACATAGTGGTTAGGTTGCTTGCCTGCTGACCTGGTGGCCATAAGTTCAAATACACATGTGGGCAGATTTCTTAAATTAATCTTAGCTCTCAGATTGACGCAGCCTAAAATAGGCATCAGGATATGTCTTGGGAATAAAGGTGGCTAGTGTGATACTCACCAATTCAGTCACCGAGAGCTGTTTAGTCTGTTAAAACATGCCCAATGCACCTCAGGCATGTGAAAGAGTCCTTGAATTGACACTAATTTACTATCAAACAATTAAATCCTAGCCAACCAGGCAGAAGGAAGATCATCATCATCACGTGCCTTGCTGGCTGGCTCAAGCATCTCCACAGATCTATCCTTGGTGCTGTGGATCATTTCTATTGATGACAATCCTCCATGCCAATCCATTCAACATAACTTCTCTCGGCCTGCCTCTTCTGCTGCTTATTTGTCCAGTCATTACTATGCTTTCTGATGCCTCTCTTATCATCATCATCATCATCATCATCTTCCACTTCTGCCGTCAAGCGTCGTGGGGAGGAATAATTTGCGTTCCAGCGCCCGGTGGACGGCACTGGATAGTGTCATTCCGTGAGGTTGTACAATGTCTCTGATGTCGTCAATCCATTTTCTTCTTGGACGTCCTCGTGGTCTCGTCGCAGATGATCTTTGATGTAAGGCCAGTGAGGGTAGTTGTTGATGTTGCATTCTAATGACATGGCCAAACCACTTGATCTTCTGTCTGTCAATAAATGTGGCACAAGGTGTTGATCCCACAGTCTGTCTGATAGTAGCATTTCTTACTCGGTCTCGGATTGTTAAGTTGGCAGCTCTCCTCAGGCATCTCATTTCGCAGGTGTTGATTTTGCGAAGGTGTAATTTGGATAAAGTCCAGGTTTGAGATTGGTAGCATAGGGTTGGTGTGAATATGCTGTTTATTATCTGTCGTTTTGCGGACATGGGTATGTTTGGATGTTTCAGTAAGGGTGATAGTTGATATGTAAGTGCACTAGCTTTTTGACATCTGATTTCAATTTCTCTGTCCAATCTGCCATCTTCTGTGATCATACTTCCAAGGTATTTGAATTCTTTAACTTGTTTCAGAGGTGTGTTATTTATCTGTATATTTAGTGGGCCTGGCGATCTGCTAACTTGCATTACTTCGGTTTTGGCTGTGTTTATACTCATATTGTATCTGCTGCAGGTTGAACTCAGATTAGTAATATGATTTTGTAGTCTGCCCTCATCGCTGTAAAACAGGCACTGATCATCTGCAAATAGAAGTTCATTTATTCCCTGTGGGTCAGTTGTTTCATCTGGAGTAAAGAGTTCTAAATTTTCTGAATCTGGTCTGTCGAGACTTGCTTCTTTGGAAATTCTGTCCATGTAGATATTGAATAGCAGGGGAGAGAGCACACATCCCTGCCTCACTCCTGTATTGACTGTGAACATATCTGATATACCTTCCTGTGTTCTTACTGCACTTTGGCTCGAGTGGTACATGGCTATGATGTTTTCTAGCAGTTGCCCTTCTATCCCATAGTCTTCAAGGATGGTCCATAATTTGTATCTGTCTACTCTATCAAAAGCCTTTTCCTGATCTACAAACACAATATTCTGCTGGTCACTATATTCAATAGTTTTTTCACAAATTTGTCTAAGTGTAAATAATGCATCAGTGCAACTTTTACCTTTCCGAAAACCGAATTGTGCTTTGCTTAACTGTTGTTCAACTATTGGTCTAGCTCTTTGTTCCAAAAGTTTTGCATACATTTTCCCTATATGGCTTATGAGTGATATACCTCTGTATGTTTCGCACTCTCTCATATTGCCTTTCTTTTTCCATATTGGTACTATTAATGCCTGTTGCCAATCATCTGGGACTTTTCTTTCTTCCCATGCTATATTAAAAAGTCTTGTTAGCCATTTAACTCGTTTCCCCACAGGCCTGAATAGCTTCTGTGGTTATTCCATCTGGACCTGGTGATTTGTTCTTAGGAATTTTCTGTATAACTGTTTTGACTTCTGCAGGTATGATATTTGGTTCTTGCTGTCCCTGGCGTTTAGGCACAAAAGTGAGGATTCCTATGTTATGTGTGGGGTTAAGTGGTTCTTGAAAGTATTCTGCCCATCTTGCTAGTCTTTGTTGTGGATTAAATATTGGTATACCTCTTTTGCTGTTTATGATGGTGGTTGGGTTGTAACATGCATCTCTGTTTCTCATTGTGGTGACACGTTTATAAAATTCTCTTGGGCAGTCTTTGCTAAGGGTCGCCATCTGTTCACCATATATTCTCCAGGATTCATCTTTAGATGCTCTAATTGTTCGTTTGGCATTACGTCGTGCTATTCTATAAGTAATATAGTCCTGTTCAGATTTAGTTGTGATCCACTTTTTGAATGCTACCTTCTTTTGAATATGCTATCTTTAACTTCGTTGTTCCACCAGGCTGTTCTTAATCTTTTGTCTTGCCCTACTTTCTTTGTTCCACATTTATTTTCAGTGTGTCGAGCATGGCAGCCTTGAAACATGTCCATTCCTTATCTACGCTTGAGTGGTCATCAGGGATGTTCTTATGTAGGTTTTGGATTTCTTGATTGAATTCCTCTTTAACTGTATTTTCCTGCAGCCTCCTATAATTGATGACATGTGTGTTACTTTTTGTTTCTTATTCTCCTGTGTGGTGAAATCTTTTTATTATGACTGGTTTGTGATCAGTATCAACATCTGTATTTGGGAGTGCTCTTGAATCTAATAGTAGCCTTCTGTCTGATTTCCTAATTAGAATAAAGTCAATTTGGGATGCTTGGTTTATGTCATTCCATTTATACCAGGTTTTGGTGTGGCTACGACGATGTTGAAAAAAACTATTTGCTATTATTAGTCCATGTTCGGAACATATGTTGAGTAGATGTTGACCATTGCTGTTACAATCAGTATCTGTGTCGCTGAATGGCCCCATGCAATCCTCCACGGTGTTCTTCGTGTGCCTATTCGTCCGTTAAAATCACCCATCACAACTAGTTCATCTGTCTCCTTGACATTATTTAACGTGTCTGCAAGTTTATCAAAATATTCGTCTTTGTCTTCGTCGCTGTAAGTGTCATTGCATGGGGCGTATGTTTGTATAAAAGTTGTTGTTCTATTTCCTTCTTTGATCTGTACTAGTATTATCCTTTCTGATATAAATTTAGTGTTGATAATGGCTTTCGCTTTGTCTGGATGCAACAAAAAACCACTCCATGTTTAGCTGTAGCTCGCTGGTCGACGCCACTCCATATAAGGACGTAACCTTCATGTGTTTGTTTCGTGTTCTGCCCCTTTTTCCTAGTGTCTGCGAGTCCTAATAATTGAATATTTGATTGTTTCATAAACTCTACGAGAGCTGGTTCCTTATATCCTAGACCTGTAACATTCCAAGTTGCAAAATCTCCTTTCTATTTGAAGTGTGTCGAAATTTAGCGGTTGTCGTCGTTAGTCTTTGTTGTGACGCTTCGGTGTGTAGTTTCCGGCGTGAACGCTGATAGAGCTGGGGTTTTTCTCTCAATTTCCTCCATAATTCGCGAGCAATAGTTCTTGAACAAATAAATTCCCTACCGGTTTGCTGGACCTGTCGTAGTTTCATCCTTATTTGAACAAATTGATGTTAAGAAACACGCACAGAACACATCTTATCATTACATGAAATTAAGTAGCAGTGCTGAACCTGGCCACAGAATGCCATGTCAGGTCAGGTTATTCTGATTCCTTCAGCTTCAGGTTTCCTTTAACTTGTTACTGAACTATAAATGTTGCTTTATAACTACCCACAAGCTTATTACAAGGTTCTTGCCGCATCGATAACTTACAGGGCATGTGACCCGGTCGCTCAGAAAGCAATGGCAAACTACTGAGAGTAATCTTGCTTAGTATATCAACAGCAGCTGAAAAATGCTGGTGTTGACTGCAACGTCCTGTAAGGGATATGCAACACACAAAAAAAGCTTATTCTTGTGAAATCTATTTGGTTTTCCGTTGACTCCCACATCCACATAAGAGATCTACATACCAATTTATTCTATTACTGGTAGTTTTTTTTCTTTCTTATTGTTTTTTTTTTAACTTGTTAAGGCCAGCAGCCTACTATACCCTACTGTTGAGGATTTCCAAAGGCTAATTGATCTGTATTTTTCATTATCCACACAGGACCTCTGATTCCCCCCCCCCCCTATTTGCAAAGACTAGACATCTTAGATACTACCCTGGGATCAGAAAAAGCATAACGTGCTCAGGTTCCTTACTTTGCTACACAGTGCTGTAAAATCTGGCACTAAATTAAGATATCCAACTATCCCACATTAATAAAACTAACTACAACTGTAAACAGTTGGTGTAGGACATTATGCTTTTGATAGTTTGATGCCTGCACTCACCAGTTGCTATGGGAGCGGAGGACAAGTCATCACTAAAAGCATGATGGTCCTAACACTTCACATACTCCCAACGGGCTCCTGCTACAGGACCTGTCTATTTATAACAATAATCCAAAGAGGCAAACCATTCATGTTTGATAACAACTAACACTACAGTGAACAACAGCCAAGTCTTACCAGGAGCTCATGTCTCAGGGAGAATGCTACGGACTGAACAAGACTTCCATGGCCACTCAATCTTCGAATATGGCATCCGGTCTGAAAGTTATTGTTATTACAATGAACAATGGCAAACAATATTTCAGATCATGAGACATATATGTTATTACAATGAACAATGGCAAACAATATTTCAGATCATGAGACTTATATGTTATTATGAGGGGACTTCAAATGAAAACCTAAAATCCCCCGGGAAGGTTAACCCAGTCAACAAATGCCCGCAGAAGTCAGATGTGTCAGCCTAACGACGCAAGAACGCAGCTCTGCTATAAACAGGCACAACACAATCAAGTCCAAAAAAGCTTTCAGGATGAATGCAGAAGAAGAAGAAAACCTAAAATATTTTTTGTGTGTGAATATATTCTAAAACAGTAAAGAAAAAAAGTATAATTTTTCGATGTAGTCACCACTGCATTCAATGCAAGATCTCCAAGGTTCATAAAGTGCTTGGATTACTGTAGCAAACAATTATCTTGGTTGCACATTTAACTACTCATGCACCACCAGCTGTACCTCTTCATCAGATCGAAAAGTCTTTCCTACCAATGACTCTTTGAGTTATCCAAACAGGTGAAAATCACTTGGGGCTAGGTCTGGCGAGTATGCTGGATGTGGTACACACTGAAAGTGGAGGTCTTCGATGGTTTCAATCGTTGCATGGGCATTTTGGGGTTGAGCACTGTCATGTTGCAAAAGGACACCTTTACTCAGAAGCAAACATCGTTTGGATTTGATTGTGGGTCAAAGATGATTCCTGAGAAGATCTTCATATGTATCACTGGTGACAGTTTTTCCTCTTGGCAGCATAACCTTCCCTGCAGATGGCTTCATGGTTTCAGTGAGGAGGGATGACACCATTCCTTGCTCACTTTCTTTGTTTCAGGCTTGTGGTAGTGAACCCGGGTTTATCTCCAGTAACAAGTCTTGATAGGAAACCATCACCTTCTGCTTCAAAGCACAGCAAAAGTTCTTGACAAGCATCAATGCGTTGATGTTCAATTCTGGAGTAAGCTGTCATGGCACCTACCTTGCAGACACTTGCCGTACTGTATAACATTATGGATGATGTGGTGTGCTGAACCTTGATTGATGTCAAGATGTGCAGCAATGTCACTCACAGTCAATCAGTGGTCTTCCTGTACGAAACCTTCAATGGCTGCAATTGACTGCCGATGAATTTCTATTAGTTTTCACCCCTGCACTGATAAAAAAATGAATAACATGCATGTGCATGTTAAAAGTGGGGTGGCCATCTTTAAACTGTCCTTACAACATCACCATGTTCGTCTGCACAGTGATGTCACATGCTTAACACTCTTCACATCCTTAACAACAATATTGATAGGTTACAAGACAATGACATGGTTATTGTAATTTCTAACACACTTGTAAGGTTTTAATTTGAAGCCCTCTCGTATAAAACAACACTGGCCAATATGGCATATGATGACGATCACTAGACAAGACGTGGCCAGAAGTGTTTATATTCCAAACAATAATGAGAAAGTGGACTAGTGTGGTGGCGGGTGCATTATTGTAATTGACGGGAGAGGGGAGGGTAATACTGATGTCATGTGTGTGGTTGGGCGAGGGATCAATGCCTGCGATCATCATTTGCTAACAGAGAAAAAGACTGGCCACCTAATAATACGTGCATTCAGCCTACAAAATGTGATGGTTCTATCACATCACAGAGCCATAACTTCAGGACATGAATTGTTTAATATTTACGAACTATTGGGTGAGAAGTATTTTTCTGATTATATTTGTGGGTGTTAATGAGAGCTAGGGACGGAGGATAAAACCTTGCAGAAACAACTTTAAATGTACGTGTTTCACTGTGATAGACTAGGGCAGTGTACCTAACATATAACGCAACAGTTGTCGAGCTTCTGCAACAAACCATACATTGATAGTGACAGCTAATCCAGAACTTCTATCAAACATACATACCTGAACACACCACAACATGGCAGTCCTGTCCCAGGAACCAGTGCATACGTACACAGAATGGCTTGAGAAAGCTACAACTTCTACACTCTTTGTATGACCTACAGTAAACAAAAGGACATGCACACATTTTCTGATGCTGGACATTTGAACTTACAATAAAACAACAATTAAGACAAGATAGGAGGAAGTGACACTCATGGAGTAAAATAATTTAATGCATAAAATTCATCATCATCATCATCATCTTGTGCCCTGCCAACTGGCATAGAAGTCCATTTCTCGGTCCTTTGTATTTTGGATCAACTCTGCTGATTACATTTATCCATGCCACAGTCTCAATCCATCCAGCATTTCTCCCACTAATGTTTCCAGTTGCCATGATGTTCTCCAAAAAATTATGATATTTTTCACATTTTACTCAGAAACCACATTTCCACAGCCATCAGATGTTTTTCAGCTCATTGTCCACGTTTCACATCCATACAAAAATACAGGTTCTATGTAGCACTTCAACACTTGTTTTCTCGTTTCAATTAATATCTTTTTATTGGTCAGTATGGTTTTAATCTTGCAAAAGGCTATCTTCGCAATGGCAAATCTCTTCAAGGCATCTCCCAACTGATGGTATGGTTGTTCCGAGATAACTGTACCGATTCACTTGTTTAAGAATATGCCCATTTACTTGTATATTACATTGTGGTATTTCCTTCTTCCCAGTGATGACCATAATCTGTGTCTTCTTACAATTCAATTCTAACCCTAGTTGTTCACTGTGTGCAACAACCGCATCTACTAAATGTTGCAGGCCCTGTTCACATACTTCTTATTCACAATTGATGTGCTTATTCAGAGCAGACTTTTGCATGCAAGACTGCCTCCTCAGATGGTTACAGAACATGTTGGTGCTTCCTCTATCACCATCAAGTTGAGTATCGCTCAATAATTTTTATTTTCTTCTTATAGTCCATGACATGGTTTTTTACCATAACGTACTTACTCCTTGTGTGTTGTGAATTATTTCTGAAACAGATGTTTATTTCATGATGTGCAAGTTAACATCTTCCCTCTAGGTTTGTAACCTGTTTCTCTTTCCATTCTAATTTTCTAGTTTTCACTAAATCAAGTCATGGATGCTCTTGACACACCAAAACACACGATCAAGTCAGGGATATTCAAGCTGGAGACTGGAACAACAATGTCACTCCATCATAAATCTAGCTTTATGACTGCTCCTAAATTTATTCTTGAGAAAATAATGTGGTGGTTTCTTCTTGCCTTACACACACGATCATCATATAGCAAGTACTTGGCAGAAAGTCATCAAGTTCCAACATGCTGAAAATATTCTTGATTCTTCATCTGTTCCCCTGTCTCATACATTATGTCTTATGTTCACTGTCATGCTGGTCAACCCCCTGCCTCATGCATTATGTCTTATGTTCAGTGTCATGCTACATGTCAACCCCCTGCCTCATGCATTATGTCTTATGTTCAGTGTCATGCTACATGTCAACCCCCTGTCTCATGCTTTATGTCTTATGTTCACTGTCATGCTACATGTCAACCCCCTGTCTCATACATTATGTCTTATGTTCACTGTCATGCTACATGTCAACCCCCTGTCTCATGCATTATGTCTTATATTCACTGTCATGCTACATGTCAACCACCTGTCTCATGCATTATGTCTTATGTTCACTGTCATGCTACATGTCAACCCCCTGTCTCATGCATTATGTCTTATGTTCACTGTCATGCTACATGTCAACCCCCTGTCTCATGCATTATGTCTTATGTTCACTGGCATGCTACATGTCAACCCCCTGTCTCATGCATTATGTCTTATGTTCACTGTCATGCTACATGTCAACCACCTGTCTCGTACATTATGTCTTATGTTCACTGTCATGCTGGTCAACCCCCTGCCTCTTGCATTATGTCTTATGCTCACTGTCATGCTACATGTCAACCCCCTGTCTCATGCATTATGTCTTATGTTCAGTGTCATGCTACATGTCAACCCCCTGCCTCATGCATTATGTCTTATGTTCCCTGCCATGCTACATGTCAACCCCCTGTCTCATGCATTATGTCTTATGTTCACTGTCATGCTACATGTCAACCCCCTGTCTCATGCATTATGTCTTATGTTCACTGTCATGCTACATGTCAACCACCTGTCTCATGCATTATGTCTTATGTTCACTGTCATGCTACATGTCAACCCCCTGTCTCATACATTATGTCTTATGTTCACTGTCATGCTACATATCAACCCCCTGCCTCATGCATTATGACTTGTGTTCACTGTCATGTTACATATCAACCCCCTGCCTCATGCATTATGACTTATGTTCACTGTCATGCTACGTGTCAACCACCTGTCTCATACATTATGTCTTATGTTCATTGTCATACTGGTCAACCCCCTGCCTCATGCATTATGTCTTGTGTTCACTGTCATGCTACATGTCAACCACCTGTCTCATACATTATGTCTTATGTTCACTGTCATACTGGTCAACCCCCTGCCTCATGCATTATGTCTTGTGTTCACTGTCATGCTACATGTCAACCACCTGTGTCATGCATTATGTCTTATGTTCACTGTCATGCTACATGTCAACCCCATGCCTCATGCATTAAATCTTATGTTCACTGTCATGCTACATGTCAACCCCCTAACTCATACATTATGTCTTATGTTCACTGTCATGCTACATGTCAACCTGCTGTCTCATGCATTATGTCTTATGTTCACTGTCATGCTACATGTCAACACCCTGTCTCATGCATTATGTCTTATGTTCACTGTCATGCTACATGTCAACCACCTGTCTCATGCATTATGTCTTATGTTCCATGTCATGCTGGTCAACCCCCTGCCTCATGCATTATGTCTTATGTTCACTGTCATGCTACATGTCAACCCCCTGTCTCATGCATTATGTCTTGTGTTCACTGTCATGCTACATGTCAACCCCCTGTCTCATGCATTATGTCTTATGTTCACTGTCATGCTACATGTCAACCCCCTGCCTCATGCATTATGTCTTATGTTCACTGTCATGCTACATGTCAACCCCCTGCCTCATACATTATGTCTTATGTTCACTGTCATGCTGGTCAACCCCCTGCCTCATGCATTATGTCTTATGTTCACTGTCATGCTACATGTCAACCCCTATCTCATACATTATGTCTTATGTTCACTGTCATGCTGGTCAACCCCCTGCCTCATGCATTATGTCTTATGTTCACTGTCATGCTACATGTCAACCACCTGCCTCATGCATTATGTCTTATGTTCACTGTCATGCTACATGTCAACCCCCTGCCTCATACATTATGTCTTATGTTCCCTGTCATGCTAGTCAACCCCCTGCCTCATGCATTATGTCTTATGTTCACTGTCATGCTACATGTCAACCCCCTGTCTCATGCATTATGTCTTATGTTCACTGTCATGCTACATGTCAACCCCCTGTCTCATGCATTATGTCTTATGTTCACTGTCATGCTGGTCAACCCCCTGCCTCATGCATTATGTCTCATGTTCAATGTCATGCTGGTCAACCCCCTGCCTCATGCATTATGTCTTATGTTCACTGTCATGCTGGTCAACCCCCTGCCTCATGCATTATGTCTTATGTTCACTGTCATGCTACATGTCAACCCCCTGCCTCATGCATTATGTCTTATGTTCACTGTCATGCTACATGTCAACCACCTGTCTCATGCATTATGTCTTGTGTTCACTGTCATGCTACATGTCAACCCCCTGTCTCATGCATTATGTCTTATGTTCACTGTCTGTCATGCTACATGTCAACCCCCTGTCTCATGCATTATGTCTTTGTTCACTGTCATGCTACATGTCAACCCCCTGTCTCATGCATTTGTCTTATGTTCACTGTCATGCTACATGTCAACCCCCTGTCTCATGCATTATGTCTTGTGTTCACTGTCATGCTACATGTCAACCCCCTGTCTCATACATTATGTCTTATGTTCACTGTCATGCTACATGTCAACCCCCTGTCTCATGCATTATGTCTTATGTTCACTGTCATGCTACATGTCAACCCCCTGCCTCATGCATTATGTCTTATGTTCACTGTCATGCTACATGTCAACCCCTGTCTCATGCATTATGTCTTATGTTCACTGTCATGCTACATGTCAACCCCCTGTCTCATGCATTATGTCTTATGTTCACTGTCATGCTACATGTCAACCCCTGTCTCATGCATTATGTCTTATGTTCACTGTCATGCTACATGTCAACCCCCTGTCTCATACATTATGTCTTATGTTCACTGTCATGCTACATATCAACCCCCTGCCTCATGCATTATGACTTGTGTTCACTGTCATGTTACATATCAACCCCCTGCCTCATGCATTATGTCTTATGTTCACTGTCATGCTACATGTCAACCACCTGTCTCATACATTATGTCTATGTGCACTGTCCATACTGTTCAACCCCCTGCCTCATGCATTATGTTCTTGTGTTCACTGTCATGCTACATGTCAACCACCTGTCTCATACATTATGTCTTATGTTCACTGTCATACTGGTCAAACCCCCTGCCTCATGCATTATGTCTGTGTGTTCACTGTCATGCTACATGTCAACCACCTGTCTCATGCATTATGTCTTATGTTCACTGTCTGCTACATGTCAACCCCCTGCCTCATGCATTATGTCTCATGTTCACTGTCATGCTACATGTCAAACCCCCTAAACTCATACATTATGTCTTATGTTCACTTGCATGCTACATATCAACCGCCCTGCCTCATGCCATTATGTCTTGTGTTCACTGTCATGTTACAGTATCAACCCCCTGCCATCATGCATTATGTCTTATGTTCACTGTCATGCTACATGTCAACCACCTGTCTCATGCATTATGTCTTATGTTCCCTGTCATGCTGGTCAACCCCCTGCCTCATGCATTATGTCTTATGTTCACTGTCATGCTACATGTCAACCCCCTGTCTCATGCATTATGTCTTGTGTTCACTGTCATGCTACATGTCAACCCCCTGTCTCATGCATTATGTCTTGTGTTCACTGTCATGCTACATGTCAACCCCCTGCCTCATGCATTATGTCTTATGTTCACTGTCATGCTACATGTCAACCCCCTGCCTCATACATTATGTCTTATGTTCACTGTCATGCTGGTCAACCCCCTGCCTCATGCATTATGTCTTATGTTCACTGTCATGCTACATGTCAACCCCCTATCTCATACATTATGTCTTATGTTCACTGTCATGCTGGTCAACCCCCTGCCTCATGCATTATGTCTTATGTTCACTGTCATGCTACATGTCAACCACCTGCCTCATGCATTATGTCTTATGTTCACTGTCATGCTACATGTCAACCCCCTGCCTCATACATTATGTCTTATGTTCCCTGTCATGCTAGTCAACCCACTGCCTCATGCATTATGTCTTATGTTCACTGTCATGCTACATGTCAACCCCCTGTCTCATGCATTATGTCTTATGTTCACTGTCATGCTACATGTCAACCCCCTGTCTCATGCATTATGTATTATGTTCACTGTCATGCTGGTCAACCCCCTGCCTCATGCATTATGTCTCATGTTCACTGTCATGCTGGTCAACCCCCTGCCTCATGCATTATGTCTTATGTTCACTGTCATGCTGGTCAACCCCCTGCCTCATGCATTATGTCTTATGTTCACTGTCATGCTACATGTCAACCACCAACCTCATGCATTATGTCTTATGTTCACTGTCATGCTACATGTCAACCCCCTGCCTCATGCATTATGTCTTATGTTCACTGTCATGCTACATGTCAACCCCCTGTCTCATGCATTATGTCTTGTGTTCACTGTCATGCTACATGTCAACCCCCTGTCGCATGCATTATGTCTTTTGTTCACTGTCATGCTACATGTCAACCCCCTGTCTCATGCATTATGTCTTATGTTCACTGTCATGCTACATGTCAACCCCCTGTCTCATGCATTATGTCTTGTGTTCACTGTCATGCTACATGTCAACCCCCTGTCTCATACATTATGTCTTATGTTCACTGTCATGCTACATGTCAACCCCCTGTCTCATGCATTATGTCTTATGTTCACTGTCATGCTACATGTCAACCCCCTGCCTCATGCATTATGTCTTATGTTCACTGTCATGTTACATGTCAACCCCCTGTCTCATGCATTATGTCTTATGTTCCCTGCCATGCTGGTCAACCCCCTGCCTCATGCATTATGTCTCATGTTCACTGTCATGCTGGTCAACCCCCTGCCTCATGCATTATGTCTTATGTTCCCTCTCATGCTGGTCAACCCCTGCCTCATGCATTATGTCTTATGTTCACTGTCATGCTACATGTCAACCCCTGCCTCAAGCATTATGTCTTATGTTCCCTCTCATGCTGGTCACCCCCTTGCCTCATGCATTATGTCTTATGTTCACTGTCATGCTACATGTCAACCCCCTGCCTCATGCATTATGTCTTGGGTTCACTGTCATGCTACATGTCAACCCCTACATCTTTTCCCAAGAACCATCAGTTTCTTGGCATAGAAAATGTGGCGGTTTCCTCTGACTTTTACATCCACATGTCTTTGGACTGTGTCCTCAGTCTTTAGCCACCTTTCAAGTTCCTAGGGCAAGTACTCTACACTATGGTACTCTCACTAGAAGCAAATGGCACCTCGTAGGTTTCCACTTATCCCAGTGGACACTCAGTCCCCTTATCCCAGTGGGTACTCATTTCCCCTATCCCAGTGGATATTCATTCCTCCTATACAAGTGGATACTCAGTCCTCCTATCCCAGTGAATACTCATTCCCTTTATGCCAGTAGATACTCAGTCCCCTTATCCCAGTGGATATTCAATCCCCCTATCCAGTGGATATTTAGTCCCCCTATCCCAGTGGATACTCAGTCCCCCTATCCCAGTAGATAATCAGTCCCCCTTATCCCAGTGGATATTCAGTCCCCCTATCCCAGTGGATATTCAGTCCCCCTATCCCAGTAGATACTCATTCCCCCTATCCCAGTGGATACTCAGTCCCCCTATCCCAGTGGATATTCAGTCCCCCTATCCCAGTAGGATACTCATTCCCCCTATCCCAGTGGATATTCAGTCCCCCTCAATCAATCAATCATGTGCCATGCCGGAAAGCGTGGGCGGTCATGACTCGCCATTTCACTTGATCACCAGTGTCGTGGATCAGCTCAGTGTTCCTGTCTCGTCCATGCCATGTGGCCAAGCCATCCAGGTATTTTCTTCTCGGTCTTCCTCTTGGTCTGTTCCCTTCGATCTTGCCAGTTGTCACCAAGTTCTCCAATCCATTTCTTTTGTCCACATTTTGTCCATTTCACATGTCCAAAAATTTTGACTTTCTACGTCTAATTTCTCTAATTACTCAGTCCCCCTATCCCAGTGGATACTCAGTCCCCCTATCCCAGTGGATATTCAGTCTCCCTATCCCAGTGGATATTCAGTCCCCTATCCCAGTGGATACTTATTCCCCCTGTCCCAGTGGATACTCACCTCCCTAGCCACGTGTGCTACAGCATAGTGTTCCCATCCTCTTCCTCTTGGAGGTGAATTTGGGATTTCCCCTTCATTGAGTTATGGGACTGTGGTGGCATTTCTCAAATAATCTAGTACAGTGGTTCTCAACCATTTTTGGCCCATGCACCCCTTCACCATATGTTCAGAATGTCACTCCCCCCCCCCCCCCTTCATATTTCCTCACTATAAATTCCCCCCCCCCCCCATCCCTACACAGTACAGGTAAAAATGGAAGCTAAATTTGATAACACATACTAGAACAAGTCTAAACGTCTACATAAAACATGATTTGCAGGTCTGCTTATGTTGTAAAACGAATTTCAGAAGAGCGAGAAGTATAGAACTGTAAAGTATGGAGGGAAAAACAATATCAAGTAATTGGTCCTTGTATTAATGCGATCTTAAAATAATCTTAATTCTACCTCCCCCCCCCCCCCCCCCCCCCCTCCTCCCCCAAGCACACAGCATACAGACATCACACAGGTTATAAACAGTCTACAGCTGGTAGATTTTTCTCACGTTTAGGATACACAATTCACAATTTTCATCAGCTGTTGGATCTGTCATGTCAACAATCTGCACATACTGAAGGATCTGTCATGTCAACAATCTGCATATACTGAAAGATTTGTCATGCCAACAGCCTACTCATGCTGAGAGATCTGTCGTGTCAACAGCCTACTCATGCTGAGAGATCTGTCATGTCAACAGCCTACTCATACTGAGAGATCTGTCATGTCAACAGCCTACTCATGTTGAGAGATCTGTCATTTCAACAGCCTACTCATGCTGAGAGATCTGTCATGACAACAGCCTACTCATGCTGAGAGATCTGTCATGTCAACAGCCTACTCATGCTGACAGATCTGTCATGTCAACAGCCTACTCATGCTGAGAGATCTGTCATGTCAACAGCCTACTCATGCTGACAGATCTGTCATGCCAACAGCCTACTCATGCTGAGAGATCTGTCATGCCAACCAAGTGCAGATCCGCCTCACATTTCCAACTGCCACAAGCCTGTACATGCAACCTCAGATTTTCCCACACTTATTCAATTATTCAAGGTCACATCTGATAGATGACCCTAGACCCATGCAGAGAATATAACAACCTCAGATTTTCCCACACTTATTCAATTATTCAAGAATATCTCATCTGACAGATGACTCTAGACCCATGTCTGAGAATATACCATCCTCAGATTCCTTATCTTATGACCATTACCCATAACTGGATTAAGACCTGGAGTTGTTGAAGCTAGAGGTGGACACCAAACATCCAAGCTACTCCACCCTCAGGTCATAATATGCCCATACATCGCACTTAACAGATTGGGTGAAATTAGGACTTTCAAGCGAATGAATCAAAATTAACAGATGACATGCAAATGTTGAGATTGAAGATTGATATAGCCAGAAACAAGTATGATAGCAAGTGTGTGAAGAAAGTCATCAATCAACAAGGAACTGGCACAGTTAGCCGAGAATCTCAACTGAACTGATTATGCCTATATACTACTCATAAAGCAATTTCACAATTTTTGGGGAGATTGATGCTTTAAGTTTTAATTTATGTTAGTGTTTCTGATATGTTGGGGAAATGGATGCTTTAGATTTTACTTTAAGTTAATGTTTCTGATATGTTGGGGAAATGGATGCTTTAGATTGTACTTTAAGTTAATGTTTCTGATATGTTGGGGAAATGGATGCTTTAGATTTTACTTTAAGTTAAATGTTTCTGATATGTTGGGGAAATGGATGCTTTAGATTTTACTTTAAGTTAAATGTTTCTGATTTGTTGGGAAAATGGGTGCTTTAGATTTTACTTTATGTTAGTGTTTCTATGTTGGGAAAATGGATGCTTTAGATTTTACTTTATGTTAGTGTTTCTATGTTGGGAAAAAGGATGCTTTAGATTTTACTTTATGTTAGTGTTTCTATGTTGGGAAAATGGATGCTTTAGATTTTACTTTATGTTAGTGTTTCTATGTTGGGAAAAAGGATGCTTTAGATTTACTTTATGTTAGTGTTTCTATGTTGGGAAAAAGGATGCTTTAGATTTTACTTTATGTTAGTGTTTCTATGTTGGGAAAAAGGATGCTTTAGATTTTACTTTATGTTAGTGATTCTGATATGTTGTGAAAAAGGATGCTTTAGATTTTACTTTATGTTAGTGTTTCTATGTTGGGAAAAAGGATGCTTTAGATTTTACTTTATGTTAGTGTTTCTATGTTGGGAAAAAGGATGCTTTAGATTTTACTTTATGTTAGTGTTTCTATGTTGGGAAAAAGGATGCTTTAGATTTTACTTTATGTTAAATGTTTCTGATATGTTGTGAAAAAGGATGCTTTAGATTTTACTTTAAGTTAAATGTTTCTGATATGTTGTGAAAAAGGATGCTTTAGATTTTACTTTAAGTTAAATGTTTCTGATATGTTGTGAAAAAGGATGCTTTAGATTTTACTTTAAGTTAAATGTTTCTGATATGTTGTGAAAATGGATGCTTTAGATTTTACTTTATGTTAGTGTTTCTGACATATTGGGGAAATAGATGCTTTATTATTTACTTTACGTTAGTGTTTCTGATATGTTGGGTTAAACATCATGAAATAAATTTGTTTCTCCAAATCTCGTTAATTTAGACAGACTAACAAGTACAATTCACACCAAACCTTTAAGGATATGTAGACAGGTTCCGTCAGGTGTCTTCCATATCCTAGCAGTTTTGTCAAAGGAGCCGCTGGCAAAGTACCGATCACATGGAGAAATTGCAACACTTTTGACTGCTCCTGGAAATCAGAAATAATATATTTGTTTCAAATATGTACATATCTTTTTAACTTTTGCTGTAATTCATGTATTCATTTATACTGACACAGAAAATCTTGGGTAAGAATGTCCTTGAAGAAACAAATGAAGATCGTAAACTGATTAGAGACAGTAGATGTAGATAGTCAAACTTTTTTGGGCAAGTTATGAGAAAAAATGAATTGGAGAACTTGGTGACAATTGGCAAGATCTAAGGGAAGAGACCAAGGGGAAGACTGAGAAGTAAATACCTGGATGGCTTGGCCATGTGGCATGGTTGAGACGGAAACGCGGAGCTGATCCACAACTCTGGTGATCGAGTGAGATGGCAAAACATGACCGCCTATGCTTATGGGCATGGCACATGTTGGATGGAAGAATGTGTTTGAGAATATGAATAGATGAACATGAAGAACCATGCCAAATTTTACAACAAGATGAATATTTTCTTCACTTAAACATGTTACCGAATCATCAGCATTATTTTCACAGTTCATCATAATCATGCAGCGCCACAGTGCCATCTCCACAGTCATCTTGCAGTGCCACAGTGCCATCTCCACAGTCATCATCCAGTGCCACAGTGCCATCTCCACAGTCATCATCCAGTGCCACAGTGCCATGTCCACAGTCATCATCCAGTGCCACAGTGCCATCTCCACAGTCATCATCCAGTGCCACAGTGCCATCTCCAGTCATGATTCAATGCCACAGCGCCGTTTCCACAGTTTTCCTCCAGATCTTCACATTGTAGTTAGTTAGTTAGTTAGCCGAGGTTCCAACTTCACGACAACGGGCCGTCCCCATTATGCTCCATTCCTGTGCCAGTGAATATCACACAAAATGCTCCCCACTGTCCAATGTGAGAAGTGGAATAGGCAGGAGTCTCGGCAATCCAACAGCCCGCACAGGTACACTGTGCATAATGCCGCTGCCAGAATGCCAACACAAAATTAAACCACGAAAACCACAGTTCATCGTCAATGAACTCGGCAGTCACCAGAATGACCTCATTGACCCGGGTTTTCTCACATGGCTCAATCTTTTACCACAGGGCGACCTGCCAAAAGTGTCGCATAAAGCACGAACTCCGTAGCTTCAGTGCCGACTCCCGGGAGTCTCCTGAAAAATGCACTCATGAACTGAAAAGGCAAATCAGTCTATTCAGCAACAGCCGGTAGCCATTGTTCCGAACATGCAGGTCACTGTACAAGACAGATGTAAAAGCATTCCCCACGAATTTCACAGCTCATAGTGTCACCTACGCACTCCCTCAATAGCAGGGCGACAGAACCATGTACTACCAGTCCAACATGAGGAAAATGCGATTGCAAACCGTAGCTGCAAGCATAAACACGCCACAGGCCTTAACGGTTCAACGCCTAACCGCCATGTAGGCTGGCTGTAATAGATCTCCAGCAGTTTCTGTCTTGAGCATTGGTTGTACATTCTATTAGGTTGTATCCTGACCTTGTCTTGATGTTTTCTGTCCATTTATTTATTTAATGTCCTCTAGCTCCTTTTTCATTTAACTCATCTCTCCATTATAATCTTCACTAGAATTAACATTTCTTGTGACTTTGTATATTCAGGGTGGACTGGGTCTATTTTAATATTTTGCCACACTTATTGTGAGAGGGCAAGAAAAGATCACCAAGATCTCAGAAGAGTTACATTCTCCTAACTCTTAAAGTTGCACTATTTATATTTATGATTTGGTTTGGTTGAAAAGGATGACTTTTATTGTACATTCAATTATTAATGCAGTTTCCTCTTATATATAACATACAGAGAATCTCAGCACAGTGCATCAACTTTCTTAGCACCACCAAGGATCCAAATACACATACACAGGGATTATATACGCTAGCAATAATAGAAGAAAGTGACTATAATTAAGTGTTAGTACAATTATACACTTTAATACAAAGCAATTTGTAGCTAGGAGAAAAGATACAATTAGTCAACAAATTATTTGAATAATACCACCACTTTCCTTGCAATCTCTTTTATAAACATATTTCCACAGATACATGATGATGCAACAAGAAATTAGGAAACTCAATGTACACAAAGTTTCAAGTTCACAAGTATTGTCCTCTCATCTAGCAAATAAAGTATTTTCTGCAAAATAAGTCTTGAGACCTCTTCAAAACATCAACATCATTGTCTCCACTTTTAAACATCTATTCTGGAGTGCACAATCCTTCTTCTATGAGTATCATTAAAAAGTTCTCTCTTTTTTTTAACATATATATCATCATCATCATGTGCCATGCTGATAAGTGTGAGCGATAATGTTTCGCCGGCTCTCACGATCACCAGAGTCGTGGATCAGTTCCATGTTCTTCTCTCGACCATGCCAGGGGACCAAGCCATCCAGATATTTACTTCTCTGCCTTCCCCTTGCTCTATTCCCCTCAGTCCTGCTGTTTGTCACGAAGTTTTCTCATTTATTTCTTCTCATAACATGTGCAAAATATTTTGACTGCCTACATTTAATTTCCCTAATCATTTCACGGTTTCATTTATAGCCTTCAGCCTAAACATAAATAATTTACTAATTGAATTATTATTTTTAAGCCTTATCTCTAATATTTCTGTGAGTATTCTAACATATTTTCCAGAATAATTTTTCCTCAATCTGTCATTTGCTTTTATAATATATGTACCATGAAGAAAATGATATGGTTTACAATTTCAAAAAAACTTTCATCATCAGAAGAACTCAAACTAAACTTTGATTTCTCAGAATGGGCTTCACATTATTTCAAGCTATAAGAAAGATCACCACTGCAAATAAAATATGTCCGGTTCATTTCACCATGTGTCAAAACTGATCTTTCCATGTGACTTCTGTCCACTAACACATGCTTGACTGTTGATTACATTGCAACATTTAAAGTTGAAGAACTGAATATGTTTAATCTCATCAGCTCACTTTTAATACATCAATGTTTCTAATATTCTATCAGTTCTAAATAAACCTAATATGCCATACTATGCTGCACCAATTTGTACCCTACACCGTTAATATTGATTATTACTTGCACCATCTGGGCTCATCACCTGCTAAGTAATAGAAAGACTGGCCGCCTAATCCTCCATGCATCCAGGCCTACATAATGTGATGGTTCTATCATATCTCAGACATCCAGACCTACACAATGTGATGGTTCTATCATATCTCAGACATCCAGGCCTACACAATGTGATGTTTCTATCATATCTCAGACATCCAGGCCTACACAATATGATGTTTCTATCATATCTCAGACATCCAGGCCTACACAATGTGATGTTTCTATCATATCTCAGACATCCAGGCCCACACAATATGATGTTTCTATCATATCTCAGACATCCAGGCCTACACAATGTGATGTTTCTGTCATATCTCAGACATCCAGACCTACACAATGTGATGTTTCTATCATATCTCAGACATCCAGGCCTACACAATGTGATGTTTCTATCATATCTCAGACATCCAGGCCTACACAATGTGATGTTTCTATCATATCTCAGACATCCAGGCCTACACAATGTGATGTTTCTATCATATCTCAGACATCCAGACCTACACAATATGATGTTTCTATCATATCTCAGACATCCAGGCCTACACAATGTGATGTTTCTATCATATCTCAGACATCCAGGCCTACACAATGTGATGTTTCTATCATATCTCAGACATCCAGGCCTACACAATGTGATGTTTCTATCATATCTCAGACATCCAGACCTACACAATGTGATGTTTCTATCATATCTCAGACATCCAGGCCTACACAATGTGATGTTTCTGTCATATCTCAGACATCCAGACCTACACAATGTGATGTTTCTATCATATCTCAGACATCCAGGCCTACACAATGTGATGTTTCTATCATATCTCAGACATCCAGACCTACACAATGTGATGTTTCTATCATATCTCAGACATCCAGGCCTACACAATGTGATGTTTCTATCATATCTCAGACATCCAGGCCTACACAATGTGATGTTTCTATCATATCTCAGACATCCAGACCTACACAATGTGATGTTTCTGTCATATCTCAGACATCCATACCTACACAATGTGATGTTTCTATCATATCTCAGACATCCAGGCCTACACAATGTGATGTTTCTATCATATCTCAGACATCCAGACCTACACAATGTGATGTTTCTGTCATATATCAGACATCCAGACCTACACAATGTGATGTTTCTATCATATCTCAGACATCCAGGCCTACACAATGTGATGTTTCTATCATATCTCAGACATCCAGGCCTACACAATGTGATGTTTCTATCATATCTCAGACATCCAGGCCTACACAATGTGATGTTTCTATCATATCTCAGACATCCAGACCTACACAATGTGATGTTTCTATCATATCTCAGACATCCAGGCCTACACAATGTGATGTTTCTATCATATCTCAGACATCCAGACCTACACAATGTGATGTTTCTATCATATCTCAGACATCCAGGCCTACACAATGTGATGTTTCTATCATATCTCAGACATCCAGGCCTACACAATGTGATGTTTCTGTCATATCTCAGACATCTAGGTCTGCACAATGTGATGGTTCTGTCATACCTCAGACATCCAGGCCTACACAATGTGATGTTTCTATCATATCTCAGACATCCAGGCCTACACAATGTGATGATTCTATCATATCTCAGACATCTAGGCCTACACAATGTGATGTTTCTATCATAACTAGAATGGCAATGAGGCCTGGTGATGCAGACACAGCTATTGACTTGGCACTTGTCTCCCAGTCATCAGTCCTTGATGTAAAGTGGACTGTTTTGAATGACCATGGGAGTGATCACATACCATGCTCAGTCCTGATCTCTAAATCCAGGAAAGTTAAGGTTGGGAGAGTGTGCAAGACCTTCCGGTATGAGTGGACTGATTGCCTTCTTGGACGCCTCAGACAGGGGGCATGCATCAGGACTGTTAAAACTCCCTTTTTGCAGCCCCCATGGTGGACCCCAGAAGTAGACAATGCTTGGAAAGCAAAGAGAGCTGCAGTGAAGGAGCTAGGGAAAGTGCGACAGACACCCCAAAGCTCACGAGAGGAAGTGGACCTGTATCTGTCTGTCCTGTTGTCCCTGTATCTGTCTGTCCTGTTGTCCCTGTATCTGTCTGTCCTGTTGTCCCTGTATCTGTCTGTCCTGTTGTCCCTGTCTCTGTCTGTCCTGTTGTCCCTGTATCTGTCTGTCCTGTTGTCCCTGTATCTGACTGTCCTGTTGTCCCTTTCATCACACTCACAACATGTAGACTGCTATACCATTTGATGTGGTCGAGGAGTCTATTATTATATTTGGTCAGGATGCAGCCTGAAAGAATATACAACCAAGGTTCCAGATAGGCTTTTTACCAATCATCAATACGGAGATAGCACTAGATGATGATGATCTTTAGCAGAAAATCAAGAAAGTGAAATAACTGTTTTGTGCTACTAAATGTTTTTATGGTGTAGCATCTTACTGTCATTATCAGTTCGGTTTTATGGATTAATTCTGTTCACAATCACGTCACCAGCTGTATCTAAATGATTGAACAAGGGAACATTTGTGATAGGAACTTCACTGTGGAGTCAGCACAACAGGAGGTTTCTGATCATCAGAATAAGTCCCTTGTCAGCATCCTGGGAACATGATATCCCCCTTCCCAGAATGTTTTGGCCGATTACTTTCCCGTGATGGGGAAAGGGGAGGGGGGAGACCCTATAATGACTCCAGGTGTCTTTCTCCTGCTTTTTGTTCATACCATGTATCAAGACATCTTCCCGCTTGTCCCATAACTGCAGTACACACAACATAAGTACACTTATGCGGACCTGTCATTAGTATAACAGCAGTTTCTAAATGACAGACTGTCAGATATTGGTGCAGGAACAAACGCAAGGATTGAGGCTGTATGGCAAGATTATCAACTTGAGACGTAAAACAATTTGTATTTCTAGAATTGCTTGAATGTGCAAAGAGTAAACTAAAAGGAAGGAATAGAGCATAGAGCAGCAGAAAACTGGATATAGAAATTAGCCATTCTGAACAGGTGTTGAATTAACCCCTAGAGATTACAACAGTTGGATGCCATGTTGTAGACCTTTTCTTCATGGGATGAAAATAGAACAATTTATCAAAATCTTCAAACATGTGATAACAAAATAAAGATTCATCATCAACACATATGCAGTTTTCAGCATGTCTAGTTCCATTAGAATTTCATTATGTTTATTTCTGATACATGCCATTACAACCCAACATAGGCTGACTAATAGGACTGACATCCCTGTGACATCATTAAGTGAATTGTATTACATTATGGCACTGTTTCCTCAAGCCTGTGGCTCAGTACATCGACATTGACAAGCATGTTTTGGGTTTGCCTTCCCTAGCCTTTGATTGTCCCCAGTCTACCTACAAGGCAGCAGGCTTGTGTCTCTCTTCTGGAGGTCCCTATCCATTGACTTGTCTGACATGGGAGATCCTACCAGTAGCTACATTACTGCCGGCATAGCGTTTGGGGTAATTGGAGCATGAAAGCTCCTCAACTAGACCAAGGTTGATACACCACAGAGGGGAGCGAAAAGGATTAAAGTGGCATGACTCTTCCTAGTGCTAAGACACCTGTTACAGTTGAATATATGTTTAATGATGCTGTTTGCTTGATTCTGTGATCTGTTTAATGAAGAATTAGTTGTCTCTGTGAGTGTTTTTACCTTTGTGTCCTCTAAGCCTCAGGTTGCACTGCTTAGTTTTGATGTCAAACACACGCACACACTGGTCATCACTTCCTGTTACCATGAAGCTGAAGTCCGATGAGAAACTGACACAGTTCACCTAAATATAATATACAGAGTCATTTTACAATGTGCAGGTTTTTTGCTGCTGAAAACAATTTGGGGTGATTGCTAAGAAGAATTATGTTTGAAACTGTAATCCTGAAAACAGAACTGAAGCATTAATGAGGATGTTTATATGAGGGGCGACTTGATTAGCCTGAGCTAGGAAAAGTCTAGTTACTGTCAAGTTCTCATCACCTTTGGTAGGGTATACAGAGAATGGTGTGATGGGATAACTGAAATGGAAGTACAACAATTAATAGACCACAACTGTAGAGGTAATGATGTCATAATATGTACTAATAACTGTCTTTGATGCAGGTAGAGGCCAAGATGGAAATTTTCAGCCAGATTTCAAAGATGAGTTATTGCGGAGCATAGCAGAGCACAAGTCACCATTACAGCCAGTATGGAAATGGGTTATATAGCTGCATCATAACCTCAAAACCTGAGGTTTTGGGTGAATTATTGATAACTTGATGTTCTTACTTCAATAGAACCAAATGTGAGGACACCCAGGGTGGGAAAAGGACAAATAATGATGTCTCATGTGATAGGCTGCTGCAGGGTGAGACAAAGTTAGATGAATCAATGTAGCAACATGAGTGGCAGCAGCAAACAGGATACATGATCACAAGTGGGGACAACACAGGCAAATACACAATCACTGCACTGCTGGCAAAATCTTATCTGACATCTGCAAATGGAGACAAAGCACAAATGGATGTATCCCACAGCTGTGGGATTGATTCTAGTCAATTGATCAATTGTATTTATAAATAATGTCTTGTAAAGCAAAGCCAAGATGGAATAATAGTTAGAGTCTTGCCAAGAAAGTAGTCTACATTCAATCCCCAGCAGAAGCAGTATAATATTTTTTGGACCAGTATGGCTCTGGGAGCTGTGGGGGCATAGTTGTTAGTGTGCTTGCCTGGTCAGTCAGTGGTTCAAGTTCAATCCCCAACAGAGGTTGGATTAATTATTCCCACCAGTACAGCATTAGGGTCAGCCCAGTCTCATAACAATGGTAACAGACAATTATCGGAGAATTGTCTGAGGAAGGCGTGTAAGGGAGCTGGCCACCCCACCTCATATACCATGGCCTAGAATATATGAAGGCTTACAACCACACACCCTAAAGGCAATCTCTGCTAGGGGACTACCTTTCTAGGCAGTGGAATCGACCCAACCTCAAAATGGGTACCAGTCAATTATCAGAAAGAAAACAATGAGGTACAAACTGGCCACCTCATCTCATATGTCACGGCCTATAATAAATGAAGACCCAACACTGTGGCAGTGGGGTTACAAATGCAGTTCAAAATCCTGCAAACCTGTTCAATACACAGCTGCAGGCGATTTTGAAGCAGACCACCTGTGTTGGTTTCCATACAAAGGTATGAGTGCCAGTCATTCAGAAAGCAATGGCAAACTACTTAACATAAACTTGCCCAGGAATCACCAAAAACATTCTGGAGATGGCTGCTACGTCCTGTAAAGGATATGCAACTAACTTTAACATTTTTATATGGGATTATCTTAATGGAAATAAAAAGTTTACATATCTAAGTAAATTTACTTGCTTACTGGTTTAGCGACTTTTTTATCAACTGACTTCAAAGTATTTATTTCGTGGTCAGAATGTTTATATTATTGCCTGCTTGGAATCGTGTGAGGCCCTATGTGTCACTAAATTTATTGCACCATGAACGTAGCATATGTGTGTGTATTTTTTTTCCCCGCGTTTGCATCCTGTTCCAGGATATTGCGGTCAACACCAGCATCTTTCAGCTGTATGTTGATTCCTAGGCTAGATTACACTCATCAGCACGCCATGACTTTCTGAGCGACCGGTTCCATACTCTCATAAGTCACTGGCGCGACTCGAACTACTTCTAATCTTGTGCGCTAACTCCTCGGCATATGTGTGTGTATGCAGATAATAATTGTGACTGTTGTCGAGATTACTAACTAGCATGTACTCTTGCCAGTCGTTGATTCCAAGTGCTTGTAGGTCTGTATATATATTATCTCTCCACCGTCTTCTTGGTCTACCTCGGGGTCTACGGTCATTTATTTCCTGAGTGTAAGCGAGTTTTGTTCCCCTATTATCTTCCATTATTTCTATATGCCCCAGCCATTGTAGTCTATTAGCCTTCATGATACCAGTGATTAGCGGGGACTTAAACAGATCATAAATGTCTTTGTTACTTCTTCTTTTTCACTCTCCACTTTGTGCATCCCTAATGGGTCCAAGGATGCGTCTTAAAACTTTGTTCTCAAAGGTTTGTATACTGTTGCTAAATTATCATTGTAGGTTTCACCCTTCAGTGATTACAAAATGGATAACAGAACACTGTTCCTCTTTGGTGCATGTCAAAAGTGGGGTGGCCATCTTTAAACTGTCCTTATGATGCCACCATGTCTGTCTGCTCTGTGATGTCATGTGCTTAACACTCTTGACATCCTTACCAACAATATTGACAGGTTACAAGACAATGGCATGGTTATTGTAATTTATATCACACTTTTAAGATTTTCATTTGAAGCCCCCTCATTCAATACATACACACAGTCTGTAATAGGGGCAACATTAAATCTTGTGAATTGTGCATATTTAAAGCATTGCAATGTAACTTTTGTGTAATTTTGTTTTCTAATATACACTGCTGTTATGTGAATATTAGCTCCCAAATGCAAAAAAACATCCAAGTCTAGTGTTTTTAGCAGCAACAGACAAAGACAAAGTACATATTTAGATATGAAACAAAAGGTACTTAAACAACATAACAGAAGAAAACCAATGAATGATATAGCTTGTCATTTGGGCTTGTCATAACAATGGTCCTTAAGAAGAAAGAAATCATATTTAGAGTTATTAGTGATGAACTCCACTGAAAGTTATCAGGCTTTCAAGAATGCATGAGGTATCTATACTAGATGTGGCAGATTTTAATGACGGATGTCACAGGAAAAAATGTTCCTTGGCACCGTCAACACCAGAAGAATGTCTGAAATGTGAAATAAAAAGCAGGAGCAGGCCACACTATCATTTGTACTGCTAGCTCTGGGTGATTCAAGTACTTCAAACAAATAAATATGGTCTTCTTGAGCCAGAGCGGATACCATCATCTCTGCTCTACTCTACCCCATGTATGAAGGTATGACAAGGAACCCAGATAATATACCTGCAAGCAAAGAGAGAGAACCAGAAACTTTATTTGAGGAAGTCAGTAATATAAAGTCTGAAAACAGGAAAGGTATAAGCTGCAATACAAACTAGAATCAATTCTGGAAATAAGATATACTATGCACTACAACATCTACTAAAATCAAAGGCGCTATCTCATAACACAAAGATCACAATATACAAAACACTGATCAGACCAGTTGTGCTGTATGGCTCTGAAACCTGGAGTACAACGAAAGGAGACGAAGCCTTGCTACAAACCTTTGAGAACAAAGTTTTAAGACGCATCTTTGGACCCATTAGGGATACACAAAGTGGAGAGTGGAAAAGAAGAAGTAACAAAGACATTTATGATCTGTTTAAGTCCCCGCTAATCACTGGTATCTTGAAGGCTAATTGAAATTGGCTGGGGCATATAGAAAGAATGGAAGATAATAGGGAAACAAAACTCGCTTACACTCAGGAAATAAATGACCGTAGACCCCGAGGTAGACCAAGAAGACAGTGGAGAGATAATATATATACAGACCTACAAGCACTTGGAATCAACGACTGGCAAGAGGTCAACCAGGGAGACGAAAGGAGAAGGATTGTATCTGCAGCAAAGAACCTCAATGGCTCGGAACGCTGAAGAAGAAGAAGATAAGCTGCAATAATAAACCAATGGAACCAAGACAGGAGGAGAAGTCAGCATCCATTATCTGTCATGAACTATGTGTGGAAATCTGGAACTATGCTGTCTGGCCCAAAAGCAGGAAAGAGAATAATCTACATCCTTCTCCTTAAATAAAGGACATTGTGCACAAACTATAATACTATCAAATTAATCATTCATGTTAGCGAACATCTTTTGTGAATCATCATGAAGAGAGTTGACAGGAAGTTAAAATATGAATTATAAGAAATTCGATGTCCATACATGGCAGAGGCACCAAAGGCCAGATCCTCTGTGTAATAACCATCTTTCAGAAATGAAGAGTACAATGCAGATTTCATACTTTTTTCATTGACTACAGTTCGACTGTGTTCAACATCAGGTATCCATTGAACTAAGTTGACAACTCTGCAATTGAACAAAGCATTCAACTGAACAAAACAGGGTTAAGCACTCCCCTTGTCCTGACAGTTAGAATTTGCAAAGGTGGTGGTGACAAACTGTCTATACTAATTGTGGAAGGTAAGAGGAAACCACAACAGTATCTTTGCAATGACAAGTTTATCATAGTTTATGAGCAGGTCACAAATCTAGAGGAGTGAGATGTCTAGAAAATGTGTGCCAGTCTTCGGACGGAATAATAGGGCATGATATGATTTATGAAATACACTAATCAATATTATGAATGAATTGGGAGTCTCTGTGGCGAAATGGTAAAGCCGTGTAACTCGGGCTCCGAAGGTTGTGGGTTCGATTCTGGGCCGCGTCCTTCAGTTCACGAGTGAAAATTTTTGGAGGCTCCCGTGGATCGTCGCTAGAGCTACGGAGTTCGTGTTTTGTGCTACGCTTTCCGCGCTGCGGAAAGAGACCGAGCCATATGGGATAAATACCCAGTGCAATGTTGACTTTTAAGCGACTTTTTAATATTATTAATCAGAATAGAGAATAGAGTGTTCACCCAACGTCCAAAGCACATAGGATAGTGTCCTCTCTCATAGAACATATCGTTGATATTGTTATTATAAGCAGCTCACAGTATGAGCCTCATACCTCTGTTAAGCGTCTGAATACTAAATACACTAAATTCAGACTTAAAGTTAAAGTACTATCATGCTTTTTTAATGACTTGTTTTATATAGTATTACAGTTTTCTAATTTGTGCAATATCAATTATATATTATAATCAATATTCTAATTGAATTCTATCTAACATATTCAGCTCACAATTGCAATTTTGCGATCACTTTACTAACATGACTAACATTCATATTTACCTCATCTTTATGCCCATCAAATTCCGTTAACCGTTTTGTGTGAAGATATTTCGGGGACGAATACATTACGACGAATACTTAAACTGCAAATTGAATCAAATTAGTAAAGGACGATTCAGGTAAGCAGGCTATCTTATATAATTATAATTATATATTTATTTATAATTTATTATATCAATTGATAGATTAGATATAAATTGATATAAATTATATCAATTTATATATAATCTATCATTTATCATTATTTTAATAATTAGTACTAACTAATTTAATACTAATTAAATAGTTCTGCAGTGAATAAGTGATTAGGATTAGGGTTAGGGTTAGGGTTAGTGTTAGTTATATAAAATTATTCACTGCAGAACTATTTAGACCCGTCTGTCGGAAGAGTGCCCTAATTAATTAATAATTATTAATTATTCACTCTGTGTATAATATTATAATTTAATTTATTGTTGTTATTCATTGTTATTGATTATTATTATTATTAATTATTATTATTATGAACAATGTATTGTTAATCATCACAGACGCGCGCGACATGACTGATACTATACCATGAGATTAATAACCACAACTGAACTGGACACTGGCAACTTGTAGCTAGTTGCACTTCTAAACAACAGTATTACTATACTATTAGTATAAATTATATTAAAGTCCTGCCTGCTCTCAACTCAAATACTTTACAAATACAAACTAGTGGGACGACGCCATTGTGTTACCATGGACGCTAACCTTCGTGAAAGTAATATATCGTTTCTCAACTTCTTAATCGACAGAAAGTGCACAACGGGTTGAGTGAGTTAAGTTAAGAACTGACATCACTGCACTTAGACATTCCCATACGCGCTTCGTCCATTCGTTCAACATCCAGCGAAGAGTCATACTATCAATCGTTCCTACCACTATCTGATTGAAAGTTATCCAGGTCTTCCCTCTCAGTTTTGAGATTCTACCAGAACCCTTCCGAACCACCAAATAATTAATATCATCCTCTCCTCATACGGGTTATCACTCAGTCTGTTCCCCCGCCATCTCCACCTGTCCCACAGGAGCACGACCACCTCTCCCTGCACAGCGGGATAAGGCTAACACCTCGGACACTGAACATAATACTGTGCAACGCGGAAGGAGCCCTAAAAAAGGGGGAGGGGGATATTTTAGACAATATGTGAAGGACACAAGGGTCAATGAGTACTATTACAAAGTACTCTGTCATGCACAGTTCAATTACTTCAATACCATAATACTCCATACAGTGGACATCTCCATGAACACTGACAGCCAGACGGAAATAATAGGGGTTGATATACTGTTAAAAAGAGAATGAGTATGTTCCACAGGAGCAAAAGCCGTTGCCAAAATGGAATTACAAACGAGCTGCTTGGGATAGATATGTCATACTTACAGACAAGTACTGTCAGAGCATTAAAACAAAGGCATGGCAAAATGAAAACAATGGTGGAAACTTTGAGCAAAGTAATTCTTTAGGCAGCCACTGAATGCATTTCTGGAAGGGCTAAGAAGAATACAAACCGCACTGGACTGAAGAACTACAGAACTCTGGAGGAGAAAGTCAAGGATGCCAGGAAGACAGCAGAGTGAGAACAAACCACTAATGCAAACATCTCTCTCAAAGCTATACACCATACACAAGAACACTGAATCAAACAAGTAGACACTCTGTGAAAATAAACAACTAAAAACGCTAACTTAGACAGAGATGGAAATAAACTATGGAAACTGGTAACCGCCCTGAATAATGAAGGACCCATTAAGAAACACGTGACAATTAAACAGGGAAACATCTTGCTTACAAAAGGGGTGTGGATGAGCTGCAAATGTACTGAGAAAGTATTATACTAGGACAAACTACACTGATGTCACAAGCCGAACAAACATACAATAACAACACATAGCCAGCAACAGAATATACGATGGCAAATTTAGAAATGAAAGAAATGGAACAGGCAATGAGAGCCCGCATAAGAAAGAAATCTGTAAATGGCGGATTTGAAATGAAATGCTATAATAGAAGTGTGTGCTAATGAGGGGGGGGGGGGGGGGGGGGGGGGGAAAGCTATTATAAGAGCTAAATTACAGCTGGAAGATAGGAATAGTCCCATTAGCATGTTCAGAATCTATATTATAAGGGGTCCAATGAAGATTGAAGACCTGTCAGATCCAAATGGTTATCGATGTATAGTCGCATTAATGGAACGCATTATTAAATACAAGCACCTGAATAAAAACATATTTTAACTCCACAACAGGCAGGATTAAGAAAGTACAGATCCACAGAAGATCAAATAACCTAAATAGCTCAGGAAATAAGTGATGCCTTTCAGTAAAAAAAGCACACATTGGCGTCTGGGTAGATTTTTTTTAAAAACATTTGATGAAGTATGGAAGGAGGGACCGAAAGTTAAAATTGCTAAAAATGCAGGTGTCTGAAAATGTGCAGATGGATTAGCACACTGCCAACAAACTGCCATGAAAAAGTACAAGGACAAACCAGCAAGACAATATTATTGCAACAAGTTGTCCCCCAAGGGGGAAGTCTTTCACCAATGCATTTCCTGACATATATAAATGACATAACAGAAAATGTCCCTGCCAAAGTGCACACCCCCATCTATGCAGGCGACTAAACCATGTGGACTTCTGAAGGATGTATCACAGCTAATAACAGAATGCAGCAATGCTAGAAGTCTGGTCAAAGCATAGCTAGTGAAGATCAGTCACGAGAAAACATCATGAACGGTTTTCTCCCTCTCAAATAAATGACAGCAAACTAAACTATTGCTGAACGGAGAAATAATGAGTCAGGTAAGAAAGACCAAAATATGTATATGTCACCTTTGACCGTCGCCTAACATGAAAACTTATGTTGAAACAAATTAAGCAAGAGCAAGGCAACGAATGGCGAACATTAAAAAGTTTGCTGGTACAACATGATATCTGTCCACAGCCTTTTGTCTCGAACACTGCTAATCTTATTATGGTCCGTGCGTGTGGCGTTGGTGATCATGTCTGTCCCGCCTTCTGTCTAGTATACTGCCAATCTTATTATAGTCCATGATGTGTGGCATCGGTGATCATGTCTGTCCACAGGAGTTAACTTCCTTCATTGCTCTTTCAACTCATCCACAGTTTTCTCTCATAATTCTTCATTAAAACCACACCCCCTCAGCTTCCACATAATCCCTCACTTATCTGCTAATTTCCACCTTTTGACAGCACATCCAAGAGAATTACCTCATCAATGCGCTCCCCCCTTAAAAAAATGAGCATGACTTTACCTCTGCTTGTAGCGTATGTCATTAATATCTGCCATTTGAACGATTTCATGTCGCGGTTAGAATTAGTTTACAGAGGTGCAATTTGGTATACACTTTAAATAAATTATAAGCTCACTTTGGTGCAAATTTAATGCTTCTATCTTTATTGTTAGCTGAGATAATAATTGTAATGCATAACTTTCTTACCTATTTCTCGTACATTTAACTACCTTAATATATCTTGTATCTACTTTTATTAAAGTGTTTGTGGAAAACTAGATTCCGAACAGGGAGAAATAAATCCCTATTCGATAAGACTACTACAGAAACCCTGAAATGGATCTTAAGACTGCCTAGGGGTGGAGACAGATCATAGAGTAAGGTTCTAATAGATATAAAAAAGGTTTTCTGGTAGAAGGACAGGCGAGTCAGGAAAGTCAACGCACTTTAGAGAAGAGAAGATTCACTCTTGGGTACCTGAAGACGTGTCATCTTCTTGCCACATACTGTTCTCCAGTGTTGATGTTTAATTATATAATAATATCACAGTTAACACAATAAACCAAGACACACGTAAAAAAAAAAGACTAACTCCAGGATATAAATCATGATATTATAATGGGATAACACGGGGGAGGGCGTGTGCAACTGGCATATTAAAAATATACACGATTCAAAAATAACACACAAATAAAACACATAATACAACCACTAATTATCTCCAACGTTTAGTTAAATTATCCCTGTGTCCTAACGAGTGAGTACTTAAATTAACACTATTCAAACTGTTCGTTAGTTCACAGAAAATATAAGGCTACAAAGTCCATTAAATCTCCACAATATCTATTTAAAAAACTGTCCATGTGGTCAACACAACCTATCTTGAACATGTCCATAAGGTCTATACAACCTATCTTGAAAATGTCCATATGGTCTACACAACCTCTTTAAAATGTTCATAATGTCTTCACAACCTCTTTTAAAACGTCCATGAGATCTATATAATCTATCTTGAAAAATATCTATAAGATCAGGATGCTAAAGTTGTGGGTAATCGTGTTGGAGAATGGCTACTATTGTTGGTCATGGTATCAGATAGCAAATACATAAAGTACATACAAGTACATCGGGAAAACAAAGCGCCTCGTTAACCAACACAGAACTGGCACTATAAGCCACCGGACGCTGATGCATATGCTGGGGGGGGGGAGGATCTGAGCACCTATGGACATGTCTGGAGTGCAATGAAGATACCCCAACTGATAACTGATAACTGATAAATACATAATATACTTAGCTGACTTCCACAGTGCTGGGGATGCTTTGTAACCGGAGGATTCAATGATGTTCAATGGCATTTTGCTCTTCCAGCAGTATCAAGGCAAATCCCCTCATCTTTGATCGATGACTTTGACCCTACTGATAATATTATTCAGCATTCTGAATTCTACCCCAGTGTCAGCCAAAAACACTAACATTCTCAATGTCTTCAGGACTAATAAATTTCCTACACAAAGTTTCCTAATTGAATACTCGTCCTTTCTCTTGAACAAATCTAGACCAACTGCGCCGGAGATCTGACAGGGTTGCCACTTTTTTTGGACCAAAAGTATCTAGAAATGGCCCAAACAACATCCATAAATATCTAGATTTCGTTGGAAAGTATCTAGGAAAAATATCCAGATTGAGAAAGTAAGAAATTACATATGTATTGATGTGACTGCCGGTTTCCCTAGCCAAGCGAAGAGTTTACGGCTGTCGCCGTAATCCCGTATATTCTCGTGAGTAACACAGCTGCACCCAAACCGGCAGCGGTTCGAGCCGCGCTGGTAATTTAAGGGGTATGTGAACCGGTCGCTCAGAAAGCAATCGCAAACTACTGAGCATAATCTTGCCTAGTACATCAACAGCAGCTGAAAAATTCTGATGTTGACTGCAACGTCCTGTAACGGATATGCAACATTTAAAAAAAATTGATGTGACTTACCTATAGAATTATGTCCTCATCTTCACTGACGATGCACTCTCACAAGATGCACTTAGCTTGGATGATGAAGTTGAAGCTTCAGATTCAAAATGACTCTGGTATGCTTTAGCTGTTCCAATTTCTTTTAATACACGATCAGGGAGCTGATAAGTTGAACATAATTTTCCTGCTCTCATCAGGCCAAATCTTATTGTCAACATAGCATTTAAGAGGTCAAGTTTCATCCTGTTTCTTAGTTTACATTTTGTATAATTCACAGTACTGAAAACTCTTTCCGCATCAACATTTGAATGGGGTAGTATCATGGCAGACATCGCATATTCAAAGAGCTTACAGAATGGACTGTTTCCTGAGGCATCTTTAAATTGTCTTACTTCACTCTAAAAAGCTTCAGTTTCTGTTTTGTTTGTCCAGTCAACCAAATTTATTTTGGTTAACTAATATTCTGCTTCCGCCACACTATTATCAGTAGCCCTTAAAAATTTAATAACTTGACAATATTTAGGTATGTCCTTTACTGGCTGAGATATGTTGTTAATAGAAAAGAATGAAATATTTTTCAATACATCTAAATTTTCAGGAAGTCTCTGCTTCAGTTGATTGAATAATGAGACAAGAAAATCTTGACAGCGCTTTCTTAAGTTGTTCTCTTCATTTTATGTTAACAGTCCTTTTGTTTTTAAACCATCAATTTTTGATTCGATTTGGTATCCCAGGTATGGCTTAAAAGCTCTGTATAGTGCAAGTGAACAGGTCAGCTTTACAAGTTGGCAATATAAGTCTTTTACCAATTGAGTGAAATAGCAAAATGAGGTCGTCAATTAATTTAACTTTATCAACATTTTGAGATTCAAATAGTTTATTAACTTTTTGCACTTCACTTAAAATGGGTTGTAAAAAGAGAAGGAATGCCAAATTTGTTTCATCACTGTACATTCCATATAGTATTTCAGCTGTGTAGCACTTTTCACTTTGTCTTGTTATTTCGAAGTGTGTCTTCAACTCCAACCATCGGTTCACAATTACTTCAACAGCTGGTTGAATTGATAACCATCTAGTTTTGCAATATGACAGAATTTTCAGTGGTGAGGATCTATCATTTAATGTTTTATATAAATTAGTATATTACTGTAGTCTGACAGATGATTTGGAGAACCAGTTATGTGTTTCAGCAATAAGGAATTCGAAATTCCTTGGTAAACATTCTGATGTGGCATGTAATAATGCTAGCTGCAATGAATGACACGCACATTTTATGAGCATTAAAGATGGGATATCTTCCTTCAATTTTGCATAAACGCCATGGTTGATACCAACCGTTACCGAGGCATTATCGGTACCAATTGCAACCAAATTCTTGAAGATTAAATGTTTACTGACCAAAAGTTTCTTCAGTGCCCTTATGCGCCCTTTTACTCGTTACCTGGGGTTTGCCAGATTGTTGAGCCTTGACCCAAGTCAGTTCAAAGTTTAAATAATGGCAGTTACCATAATTTACGCGCGTCCAGACCAAACATAAAATGGGTAAATGACACCGAAAGAAAAGTAAAATCTAGAAAGTATTCAAAATATCCGACTCCAAATGAAAAGTATCTAGAATTGCATCCAGCATCCAAACGTCAGAAAACGGTATCCAGATGCCGGCAAAAACCTCTAGATCTGGATATAAAATATCTAGAATGGCAACTATGGATCTGATATCTCTTACCACTTTGCATCCGCCCATCCTAGCTCATTTTACTAAGCTATGTAAATGTATCTCCCCTCACCAATCGTAGTTGCCCCTGAGCTGAGCCTTCTCCTGGCGCGCAAAACGTTGTCAATCTGGCAGGTACTGCTGTCGATGTTCTGGAAATTGCGGAAGGGAAGGTGTAATTTTGGATGACCTGCCTCAGTCCGTAGTTGCCAATTTCAAAAAGTAGAGATGAATTTTATTTTTAGCCGTTGTTTTCTTACGTTAAGAAATTGAAGGAGTGGCTTGCCATAATATTATTCCAAGTTGAAACGCTTTTCACTCTGTATTTTGAATGATGTTGTGACGTAAACATCCTAAATGTCACAGTGTCCAACTACCTAAATACATTGACGTATTTCAGATTGGTCCCATTCACTTTTATGTTGGGTTTGTAATAACCTAACCATTACGTCCGGTTTTTTTTCTTGGTATCCAGACTAAGTTCTTTGTTTTGACTTTCTGCTGCCATTATATCTACGTATCATTTCTTGTAACTGCGTTTCATTTTCAGCGATCGAAATCATGCCATCAGCTTAATGTAGATTGTTTATATTATGTCCATTAACTGATATTCCTGGCATGTCATATGGATCTCATTATTAATTTGCTGTACAACTTGAACAGATCGGATGGTAGAACACAACTATGTTTAACACCTCGTTTAATGTGTTGAAACGTTCCAAATTCTTATGGCTATCTTTGTTGCCAATACATGTTCTTTATTATTTTCATATCGTTATCATTAGTGTTTAAAATCTCCGACATTGTAATCATTTCTTCGTGTTTCACCTTATCAAATACTTTTTTATGTTGCATATCCCTTGCAGGACGTTGCAGTTAACACCAGCATTTTCAGCTGCTGTTGATGTACTAGTCAAATACTTAGGTGTAATCAATAAAGCACAAAAACAGGGCGTATTTTTAATGACTGGGGTTTTTTGAAAATATTGACGTTCCAAGTTTTGTTTCAACATCTCATCTCATCAGGTTCCTCTTTTACCTTGCGGTGTCGAGGTGAAGTATAAACAGCGGGAGAGTGCCCGTGTGTGGTCCTCATATATATCGAGATTCCCGTGGCTTCTGTAATTCCCTCTGTAAATCGTTTGTGTGGCTGGCCTCTTCACCTGCTTGAGTCTGGTCTGTACATCATTGCTTGTTGAGGTATACTGTTAGGTGGTAATCTAGTTATATGGCCAAACCATTTAACCTGCTGTTTTCTGATAAAATCTAGCGTTGCTATAACCCCAACTTTAGCCCTGATTTCTTCATTTCTTATTTTCTCTCTTCTTGATACATTGAGTATTCTTCTCAGGAATCTCATTTCTGTTGTTGTGATTTTTCTTTTCTCTTTTTGTATTTACCTTTTATGTTGCATGAACTCCACAGAAGGTGAATACACATCTTGGAACGACAATATTTTCAATACTCCGCAGTCATTAAAAATACACCCTATATATCTTTCTGCTTATTTCAATTATTCTTTATGTTGATATTCTCAAGATGTACTTGGCAGATTTTGTGACTTTACTTTACACGAATTCAAACTGCCCATCTCCAATTTATGGTTTTATTATATTTCTAATTCTTCTAATTATAATTATCATTCGTATTTTAGTCACATGACTCATTAAACTAATTGTGCAATGGTCTCCACGATATATTACTATATATATATATATATATATATATATATATATATATATATATATATATATATATATATATATATATATTTAAATATATATATATATATATATATATATATATATATATATATATATATATATATATATATATATATATATATATATATATATATATATATATATATATTTCAAGAGATCATCATATCTGGATACTGATATGGATATCATTCAACAATTGGGGTGCTGAGTTGTCTCGACGTATGGTGTCCGCCTCGAGTGTTGGAGGTCACGGGTTCAAGCCCCGGCGAGGACCTGGATTTTTTTCACATGGACTTCTAGTAACAAAATTTCACCTGGTCTCTGGGCAGTGAGATCAGACGTGTGTAGTGTTGAGCACGTAAAAAATCCCTTGGCAGTTGGAAATCGAAAAAGAGTAGCCTAACGGTGCTGCCCGGGCAAAATTGCGAGTTAAAAATCTACCCAAAGTATTTCAGGATCCTCGCCTATGCTACGAAGTTCGTGCACTAAACTGAGATCCCTCCGGACTCAGGCTTGAGTTAGGAGTAGAACGGAGCACTTATGGGTTACACCCGTGTGCTATGATGTTGATCCGTCGACTAAACTAAACTATTCAACAGTTTTGCTACCACTTCTATGCCGAATTCACCAACAGCTTTAATTTCTCCTTTTTTTTCGACAATGAAGATATCTGTCCCCGGGGACTTACCTTTCCTCGTGTGTTGTACACCCTCTTTAACTGTGAAGCGTGAAGTTCCTACAAATATATGTTGAAAGATACAACCAGAATCGATCAATACTTCTTGTCGTCAGAACGTTAGTGTAATGGAGCGGTCCACCTTCTCTCAAAGTGTAATTCTTATGATGAAGAGGTGCCACTGCTCATTTCATGCGACTCAATGTTGTCCAGGGTAAAGATGTATGATGTCCTTGAGAGTCCCCTGGAATTGTGTCAAGGTCGGCAGGTCGGCACACTGCATCCAACCGTTAACCGCAAAACTACAAGAACTTACACCAACGAACAATCCATGAGCATAATGATTGATGCCGTTTATTTGCCACCAGTAAGGTAAGTCGGGTTCACAAGCAATCTCTCCGGCCGGCAGCCTTCAGGCTTGTTACGACCGTACACCGCAGATACATGCTCTCGCCACTAACTTCCATATCATGTAGCCCAGGTGTTTGCGTGGTGTTGTCAACGTCTTACATGCACACAGGTATTCTAAATCCTTCATACGCACTCAAGAAGACATCAGTCGTACGTATGGTATACAATGTTTATTCAGGAGAACCTGATCATTGTCACAATAGGCACACAAGGCGGTGAAATAATTATATACAAAAATGCCGCCTTACAAACACTTATAGCACTCAGCCAATTACACAAGCCCTACACTCAATTACTCGCTATCTTCAACTAGCACTCTCACAAAACCTATACACTCGCTCCAGAAACACAACAAGTCCTTCCTCTAAAACTGAGTCCCGTCTGACGTTTTCAAACTTGTTGGTTCGTCTCGTAGTACTGGACCCCGTGTCTCTCGTGACAACCGGGCTGTCTCAACAGTCACGTAGTGCGTTAGTCCACCCGTGTTGTGTTGGGTCGTTCGGTGTAATGCTGTCTGGTCAGTTCAGGACAGCGTTCCGTGAACTTATGTCCCCTCGTATTACTAGGTCTTGTCCTGTCGGTGTCCTGTCTTATGACATCTCTGTGCTCTTACCTATGTCCTGTCTATCGTTATCTCTGTAGTCCTTGACTCTATTCTGTCCCTTGTCCTCTCTATGTCCTGTCCCTATTCCCCCAACACACTGACAGGTGTTAAGTAGCCCCTAGTGCGTGTGAGTGTGGAGTCTGGTGCTAACGTCCCCCAGCCGTCAAGCCAAGACGATAGACCGGCATGGTCATTCGGAATCGACACTTACTTGGTCATATCAGGATGAATAAGCACCCGCTTTCGCTGTCCAGCAATTACTACTTTCCCCCAGGTAAATCTACCTGTCATATGCCGTATGACAGACAATTATAGAGTGAACTGATGTGCACGTACATAAGTGAATATAAATATAACATTAGTTGAAGAAAGCAAGATGTAGCACTACAAATGTACAAGTGCTACGTCATCAGTTGCGTTGATTAACAACGCAACTGTTTTCTTGGTACACTTCACCACCAGCTTTCACGCAAGTTAGACGCTTCTACGCTCTACACTGACAGCAGTACCACAGATGCATTAGAAAAGTATGCATAAAATTTGGTGGAACTGCGGTAAAGCTGTGAAAGTTTAAACAATATATAATGACACAAAGTAGTGCAGCTTTACATAACAGAGTTACGACACATACAGAACGTTGCGGCGGTTAGCCTTCATCAGCAAACAAACACATTCACAAACACAACATACAGTCAAGGAGAACTCCTGTGACTACATTAGAAGGTGATGACAGGACGAGAGGAACAAATGCATGGAAAAATGGAAGCAATGAAGAGGAAATGAGAATTGACAAAATGTTAATTGAAAAGAATGTTAGTCGAAGAAAATGTTTAATAGAAAAACTGTTTATAGAGAAAAAAAACCAAAAGCTGTATACTCACCTCACGTACGGACCTGTGAATGTTTACGGAAATCTCAGGTGTATTTTTATAACGGTGCTGGATGTTACGGTACAGTGAACACATAGAAAGAAGGGGGCGGGGTAGGAGGCGTGTAAGATTGACCACGGCCCCATTGTGTTGTTGGTCTGAATGGACTGGTGTGTAGGAACACGCGTTCTACATAGACACACTTCAACAGACAAAATGCTAGTGTATGTGACATGCAAGAAGAGAGAGAGGGAGAGAGAGAGAGACAGAGAGAGAGAGAGAGAGGAGAGCGAGAGAGAGAGAGACAGAGAGAGACAGAGAGAGGAAAAGTGCCTGCGACCTACCACATGGGGTATATTGTAACCTACGAAATAGTCAGTATGGTTGCTAGTCATACAACGCGCTTCAGGAGCCCCTCGCCCAGTCCTAGAGTTGTTGGGGTTGTGTAAGATCCAACCACTAGCAATGCACGTGAAGAAGGTATGCACAGAGAGGCCAGATGTAAGAGGTGAGAGAGAGGGAGAGAGATAGTGAGAGAGAGAGCGCGAAAGGGGGGAGAGAGAGGGAGAGAGAGGGAGAAGAGAGAGGGGGAGAGGGAGGGAGAGAGAGAGGGAGAGAGAGAGGGAGAGAGATAGAGAGAAAGGGAGAGAGAGGGGGAGAGGAAGAGAGAGAGGGAGAGAGAGAGAGAGAGGGGGAGAGAGAGAGGGAGAGAGAGAGGGAGAGAGATAGAGAGAAATGGAGAGAGAGAGGGGGAGAGGAAGAGAGAGAGGGAGAGAGAGAGGGAGAGAGAGAGGGAGGGAGAGAGGGGGAGAGAGAGGGAGAGAGTGAGGGAGGGTGAGAGCGAGAGAGGGGGGGGGGGGCAAGAGAGAGATCAAGGGAGGGAGAGAAAGCGCGAGAGGGAGTGAGAGAGGGAGAGAGAGAGCGAGAGAGGGAGTGAGAGAGAGAGGGAGAGAGCGAGAGGGTGAAAGAGAGAGAGGGAGAGAGAGAGAGAAAGAGAGAGAGAGAAAGAGAGAGAGAGAGAGGAAAAGTGCCTGTGATATACCACATGAGGCGTGTGGGGCGCGTCGGTCTACGTGTACGACGTTTCCCTCGTACTGTACCCTATGAAATAGTCAGTATGGTTGATTATTGCACAGTACACTTCAGGAGCCTCTCGCCCAGTGTTTGAGTTGTTAGGGCTGTGTGAGATATAACCACTGGTAATACAAGTGAAGTGGGTGGGCACAGAGAAGCAAGATGTAAGGAGAGAGAGAGAGAGAGAGAGAGAGAGAGAGAGAGAGAGGAGAAGTGCCTGTGATATACCACATGAGGCATGTGGGGCGTGTCAGTCTACACGTATGACGTTTCCCTCGTACTGTCCCCTATGAAATAGTCAGTATGGTTGATTGTTACAAAGCACACTTCAGGAGCCACTCGTCCAGTGTACGAGTTGATGGGGCTGTGTGAGATCCAACCACTGGTAATACAAGTGAAGTAGGTAGGCACAGAGAAGCAAGATGTAAGGAGAGAGAGAGAGAGAGAGAAGAGAGAGAGAGAGAGAGAGAGAGAGAGAGAGAGAGAGAGAGAGAGAGAGAGAGAGAGAGAGAGAGAGGAAAACTGCATGCGATATACCGCATGAGGAATGCAGAGTGGGTAGGTCTACAAATGCGAGGCTTCACTCCTACTGTTCTCTATGGAATAGAGGCAGTAAGGTTAATTGCTATACCACGAATTTGAGGATCAAATCTTCCAGTGGTTGTGTTAAAATCAGGCCACCGGCAATGTAGTTGGAATATGTGGGTACAGAGAAGCCTGATGGAGAGAGAGAGAGAGAGAGAGAGAGAGAGAGAGAGAGAGAGAGAGAGAGAGAGAGAGGAGAAGTGCCTACGACACGCCCCTGATGTATGTGGGGTCGGTCGGTCTACAAATACGAGGCTTCACTCATACTGTTCCCTATGGATTCGGGGCAGTAAGGTTGATTGTTATACAACGTATTTGAGGATCAAATCATCCAGTGGTAGTTTTAACATCAGATCCCTGGCAATATAGTTGGAATATGTAGGCACAGAGAAGAAAGATGGAAGAGAGAGAGAGAGAGAGAGAGAGAGAGAGAGAGAGAGAGAGAGAGAGAGAGAGAGAGGAAAAGTGCCTACGACACGCCCCTGATGTATGCGGGGTCGGTCGGTCTACAAATACGAGGCTTCACTCATACTGTTCCCTATGAATTCGGGGCAGTAAGGTTGATTGTTATACAACGTATTTGAGGGTCAAATCACTCAGTGGTTGTGTTAAAATCAGACCACCGGCAATATAGTTGGGACATGTAGGCACAGAGAAGCAAGATGGAAGAGAGAGGGGGAGAGAGAGAGAGAGAGAGAGAGAGAGAGAGAGAGAGAGAGAGAAATTGGAAAAGTGCCTACGACACGCCCCTAATGTATCCGGGGTCGGTCAGTCTACAAATACGAGGCTTCCCTCATACTGTCCCCTATGGAATAGAGGCAGTAAGGTTGATTGTTATACAACGTATTTGAGGATCAAATCACCCAGTGGTTGTGTTGAAATCAGACCACCGGCAATATGGTTGGAATATGTAGGCACAGAGAAGTGAGATGGAAGAGAGAGAGAGAGAGAGAGAGAGAGAGAGAGAGAGAGAGAGGGGGGGGGGGAAAGAGATAGAGATTGGAGAAGTGCCTACGGCACGCCACCGGATGTGTATGGGGTCGATCGGTCTACATATACGAGGCTTCACTCATACTGTACCCTATGAAATAGAGCCAGCACGGTTGATTTTTATACAACGTATATGAGGATCAACCCCCCCCCCCCCCCCCCAGTGGTTGTGTAACATCAGACCACCAGCAATATAGTTGGAATAGGTAGACACCGAGAAGCAAGATGGAAGAGAGAGAGAGAGAGAGAGAGAGAGAGAGAGAGAGAGAGAGAGAGAGAGAGTTTGGAAAAGAGTCTACGACACGCCACACATGGCATAGGTAGGCACAGAGAAGCAAAATGATGAGGATTTTCAGCACAATGCTCAGGAAATGTTGGACTTCTTCAGGCTTCGTGGCTATCCTGATCATATCCTATCATCAGCCTTCCGCCGGGTTCTACCCGTTAGCCGCGCAGAGGCTCTCATCTCTGCACCTAGACCAAAAAACCTTCGACCAGTACTTTCTCTTACCTACCATCCGCATAATTTTTCAGTCAAGAATATCCTCTTTCGACATCTATCTATCCTTCAAGCTGACCCTACTACCAGCGCGATATTTTCAGAGAAACCACTAGTGGCCTACAGACGTGACCGCAACCTCAGGGATGTACTCGTCCACAATAGAGTACAGGGATTTCCACCTCCACCCTCACAATTAGGAACTAAGGCTTGCCTGAGATCTCGATGCAAGACCTGCCCATATGTGATCCACACTCCAGTAGTGCGATTCCCCAAAGGCAATTTACGCATCACAGAAGAATTTTCCTGCACCTGTCGCAACATCATTTACGCCATAATATGCAAAAAGTGTGATATGAAGTACATTGGGGAGACGGGTCTCATGCTAGCCGACAGATTCCGCCAACATCTGATGGACATCAACACCAACGAGAGCAAGCCTGTCTCCACCCACTTCAATAGCGCCAACCATCAAGGTGCTTCCGATGTCCAGGTCACTGGCATCCAGTCCTGCTCCTCTGGTCAGCAACATCGCAAGAATACAGAAAACCGGCTCATATTCACTATGGGGTGCCTAACACCACACGGCCTCAACACCCAACATAGTTTCATCTAATCGTAGTCATTTCCCCTCCCCACTCTGTTGCTTCCACACCCTCCTGATATCACCCTTGTCCGGCCTCCAACTTATCCTCTACCCTGTCCCCTATGCCATGTGTGGCGTGTCGTAGGCTCTTTTCCAATCTCTCTCTCTGTCTCTCTCTCAATCTCTCTCTCTCATTCTCCCTCAACAATCGTGCTTCTCTGTGCCTACTTATGCCATGGGTGGAGTGTCATAGGCTGTTTTCCAATCTATCTATCTCAATCTCTCTCTCTCTCTCAATCTCTCTCTCTCTCACTTTCTCTCAACAATCGTGCTTCTCTGTGCCCACCTATGCCATGTGTGACGGGTCGTGGGCCCTTTTCCAATCTTCTCTCTCTCTCTCTTTCTCTCTTTCTCGGTCTCAATCTTTCTCTCTCTCTCTCATTCTCTCTCACCAATCGGGCTCCTCTGTGGACATTACCTATGCCATGTGGGGCGGGTCGTAGGCTCTCTTCCAATCTCTCTCTCCCCCCTCTCTCTCTCGTTCTCTCTCTCAATCTCTCTCATTCAATCTCAACGATTGTGCTTCCCTGCGCCTACCTATGCCATGTGTGGCGTGTCGCCCCTATGCCATGTGTGGCGTGTCGTAGGCTCTTTTCCTATCTCTCTCTGTCTCTCTATCTCAATCTCTCTCTCTCATTCTCCCTCAACAATCGTGCTTCTCTGTACCTACCTATGCCATGGGTGGAGTGTCGTAGACTTTTTTCTAATCTCTCTCTCAATCTCTCTCTCTCTCTCTCAATCTCTCTCTCTCATTCTCCCTCAACAATCGTGCTTCTCTGTGCCTACCTATGCCATGGGTGACGGGTCGTAGGAGCTGTTCCAATCTTCACTCTCTCTTTCTCTCTTTCTCGGTCTCAATCTCTCTCCTCTCTCTCTCTCTCTCTCTCTCTCTCAACAATCGTGCTTCTCTGTGCCTACCTATGCCATGTGTGGCGTGTCATAGGCTCTATTCTAATCTCTCTCTGTCCCCTCTCTCTCTCTTTCTCTCTCGCAATCTCTCTCTCATTCAATCTCAACGATCGTGCTTCTCTGCGCCTACCTAGGCCATGTGTGGCGTGTCGTAAGCTCTTTTGCAATCTCTGTCTCTCTCAATCTCTCTCTCTCTCTCATTCTCTCCCAACAATCGTGCTTCTCTGTGCCTACAGATAGTCATGTGTGGCGTGTCGTAGGCTCTCTTCCGATCTCTCTTTCTCGATCTCTCTCTCTCTCTCTCGATCTCTCTCAATCTCTCTCTCTCGCTCATTCTCTCTCAACAATAGTGCTTCTCTGTGCCTACCTATGCCATGTGTGGCGTGTCGTAGACTCTTTTCCAAACTCTCTCTCTCTCTCTCTCTCTCTCTCTCTCTCTCTCTCTCTCTCTCTCTCTCTTCCATCTTGCTTCTCGGTGTCTACCTATTCCAACTATATTGCTGGTGGTCTGATGCTACACAACCACTGGGGGGGGGGGGGTTGATCCTCATATACGTTGTATAAAAATCAACCGTGCTGGCTCTATTTCATAGGGTACAGTATGAGTGAAGCCTCGTATATGTAGACCGATCGACCCCATACACATCCGGTGGCGTGCCGTAGGCACTTCTCCAATCTCTATCTCTTTCCCCCTCTCTCTCTCTCTCTCTCTCTCTCTCTCTCTCTCTCTCTCTTCCATCTCACTTCTCTGTGCCTACATATTCCAACCATATTGCCGGTGGTCTGATTTCAACACAACCACTGGGTGATTTGATCCTCAAATACGTTGTATAACAATCAACCTTACTGCCTCTATTCCATAGGGGACAGTATGAGGGAAGCCTCGTATTTGTAGACTGACCGACCCCGGATACATTAGGGGCGTGTCGTAGGCACTTTTCCAATTTCTCTCTTCTCTCTCTCTCTCTCTCTCTCTCTCTCTCTCTCTCTCTCTCTCTCTCCCTCTCTCTTCCATCTTGCTTCTCTGTGCCTACATGTCCCAACTATATTGCCAGGGATCTGATGTTAAAACTACCACTGGATGATTTGATCCTCAAATACGTTGTATAACAATCAACCTTACTGCCCCGAATCCATAGGGAACAGTATGAGTGAAGCCTCGTATTTGTAGACCGACCGACCCCACATACATCAGGGGCGTGTCGTAGGCACTTCTCCTCTCTCTCTCTCTCTCTCTCTCTCTCTCTCTCTCTCTCTCTCTCTCTCTCTCTCTCCATCAGGCTTCTCTGTACCCACATATTCCAACTACATTGCCGGTGGCCTGATTTTAACACAACCACTGGAAGATTTGATCCTCAAATTCGTGGTATAGCAATTAACCTTACTGCCTCTATTCCATAGAGAACAGTAGGAGTGAAGCCTCGCATTTGTAGACCTACCCACTCTGCATTCCTCATGCGGTATATCGCATGCAGTTTTCCTCTCTCTCTCTCTCTCTCTCTCTCTCTCTCTCTCTCTCTCTCTCTCTCTCTCTCTCTCTCTCTCTCTCTCTCTCTCTCTCTCCTTACATCTTGCTTCTCTGTGCCTACCTACTTCACTTGTATTACCAGTGGTTGGATCTCACACAGCCCCATCAACTCGTACACTGGACGAGTGGCTCCTGAAGTGTGCTTTGTAACAATCAACCATACTGACTATTTCATAGGGGACAGTACGAGGGAAACGTCATACGTGTAGACTGACACGCCCCACATGCCTCATGTGGTATATCACAGGCACTTCTCCTCTCTCTCTCTCTCTCTCTCTCTCTCTCTCTCTCTCTCTCTCTCTCTCTCTCTCTCTCTCTCCTTACATCTTGCTTCTCTGTGCCCACCCACTTCACTTGTATTACCAGTGGTTATATCTCACACAGCCCTAACAACTCAAACACTGGGCGAGAGGCTCCTGAAGTGTACTGTGCAATAATCAACCATACTGACTATTTCATAGGGTACAGTACGAGGGAAACGTCGTACACGTAGACTGACGCGCCCCACACGCCTCATGTGGTATATCACAGGCACTTTTCCTCTCTCTCTCTCTTTCTCTCTCTCTCTTTCTCTCTCTCTCTCCCTCTCTCTCTTTCACCCTCTCGCTCTCTCCCTCTCTCTCTCACTCCCTCTCTCGCTCTCTCTCTCCCTCTCTCACTCCCTCTCGCGCTTTCTCTCCCTCCCTTGATCTCTCTCTTGCCCCCCCTCTCTCGCTCTCACCCTCCCTCACTCTCTCCCTCTCTCTCCCCCTCTCTCCCTCCCTCTCTCTCTCTCCCTCTCTCTCTCCCTCTCTCTCCCTCTCTCTCTTCCTCTCCCCCTCTCTCTCTCCATTTCTCTCTATCTCTCTCCCTCTCTCTCTCCCTCTCTCTCTCCCTCTCTCTCTCCCTCTCTCTCCCTCTCTCTCTTCCTCTCCCCCTCTCTCTCCCTTTCTCTCTATCTCTCTCCCTCTCTCTCTCCCTCTCTCTCTCCCTCCCTCTCCCCCTCTCTCTTCTCCCTCTCTCTCCCTCTCTCTCCCCCCTTTCGCGCTCTCTCTCTCACTATCTCTCTCCCTCTCTCTCACCTCTTACATCTGGCCTCTCTGTGCATACCTTCTTCACGTGCATTGCTAGTGGTTGGATCTTACACAACCCCAACAACTCTAGGACTGGGCGAGGGGCTCCTGAAGCGCGTTGTATGACTAGCAACTATACTGACTATTTCGTAGGTTACAATATACCCCATGTGGTAGGTCGCAGGCACTTTTCCTCTCTCTGTCTCTCTCTGTCTCTCTCTCTCGCTCTCCTCTCTCTCTCTCTCTCTCTCTCTCTCTCTCTCCCTCTCTCTCTTCTTGCATGTCAACATACACTAGCATTTTGTCTGTTGAAGTGTGTCTATGTAGAACGCGTGTTCCTACACACCAGTCCATTCAGACCAACAACACAATGGGGCCGTGGTCAATCTTACACGCCTCCTACCCCGCCCCCTTCTTTCTATGTGTTCACTGTACCGTAACATCCAGCACCGTTATAAAAATACACCTGAGATTTCCGTAAACATTCACAGGTCCGTACGTGAGGTGAGTATACAGCTTTTGGTTTTTTTTTCTCTATAAACAGTTTTTCTATTAAACATTTTCTTCGACTAACATTCTTTTCAATTAACATTTTGTCAATTCTCATTTCCTCTTCATTGCTTCCATTTTTCCATGCATTTGTTCCTCTCGTCCTGTCATCACCTTCTAATGTAGTCACAGGAGTTCTCCTTGACTGTATGTTGTGTTTGTGAATGTGTTTGTTTGCTGATGAAGGCTAACCGCCGCAACGTTCTGTATGTGTCGTAACTCTGTTATGTAAAGCTGCACTACTTTGTGTCATTATATATTGTTTAAACTTTCACAGCTTTACCGCAGTTCCACCAAATTTTATGCATACTTTTCTAATGCATCTGTGGTACTGCTGTCAGTGTAGAGCGTAGAAGCGTCTAACTTGCGTGAAAGCTGGTGGTGAAGTGTACCAAGAAAACAGTTGCGTTGTTAATCAACGCAACTGATGACGTAGCACTTGTACATTTGTAGTGCTACATCTTGCTTTCTTCAACTAATGTTATATTTATATTCACTTATGTACGTGCACATCAGTTCACTCTATAATTGTCTGTCATACGGCATATGACAGGTAGATTTACCTGGGGGAAAGCGGGGGGAGGGCATGAGAGGGTGTCAGCGGGTCCGTAGCCATTAAATTAAAGAATGAAACACGATGGAGCTGTTAACAAAGTTGACAGTTGCTTTCTTTGCATCTATCCGTATTTCATCTGGAGAAGAACCACAAGAAGAACAAGAAGAAACTAACGAATGCTCGTTGTGACAACAAGAAAACCGACATTGCATTCATCAACTCTTATTCTTCGTCTGTCTACTCTACCCGGTCGAATATGGAGGTACTGGGTGATGATCATCATCTAGCAGGTCGTTTGCAGAACTCGCTCTCAATACGCGCCGTGAAGATTATTGACCTCTGGCCATTTCTCCCGCATCATGCACCATCTTGCCCCAAGTGTCTGTATTGTCCCATGTCAATCTGCGTGGTTGTCGACCCCTGCCTCGTCTTCCAGGAATCACTCCTTCCGCAAGTTTTCTCCAGACCGCTGTGACGTTCGATATGACAAACGTTACTTATTTTCTGAGACATGATTTATGAGCCAGTTTTAATCGATGTTCACATCTTATAGAATTTCAGCATTTCCTGTCTTTTTTGGTTTACGATATTCTAAGAATGTTTAGTTCAGTTTAGTTTAGTCGTTGGATCAATATCACGGCACACGGGTGTGACCCATAAGTGCTCCGTTATCCTCCTAACTCAAAACTGAGTCCTCGAGAAACTCAGCTCAATGCACAAACTCCGTTGCATCGGCGAGGATCCTGAAATACTTTGGGTAGATTTTTAACTCGAAATTTTGCCCGGGCAGCGCCGTTAGGCTACTCTTTTTCGATTTACAACTGCCAAGGGATGTTTTACGTGCGCAACAATACACACGGGCGTCCGATCTTACTACCCAGAGACCAGGGGAAATTTTATTACTGGAAGTCCAGGTGGATTCTTTAAATAAATCCCGGTCCGTCACCGGGGCCTGAACCCGGGACCTCCAGCACTCGAGGCGGACACCATACCTCGAGTCCATCTCAGCCACCCCCCCCCCCCCCCCTCTCAGAATGTTTCTGAAACAAAAGAAAAAGCAGCGGCTGCAGCAGGATGTAATAATATGAACTGGAAACAATTAGGTATATTTTGCTCCTGCGAAAAGAAGAGACATACTAAACACAGACACAATGCACATTCACATACCTTACAAGTTAAGAAAATCCATCGTACACAGGTGAAAAACAAAACAAAGTGCGACTTATTCAAAAAATCAGAAGCAATCAATAAATGTATAAAATGAAATAATAAAATAACAATGACAATGCAAAGAATAGCATGGACAACAGAAAAACCAATGAACAAGTCCTCTAATAAACAAATGAAAATCGTAAATTGATTAGAGGAATTAGACGTAGACAGTCAAAATTTCTTGGACATGTTATGAGAAGAAATAAATTATAGAACTTGGTGACAACTGGCAAGATCGAAGGGAAGAGATCAAGGGGAAGACAGAGAAGTAAATAACTGGATGGCTTGGCCACATGGCTTGGTCGAGACAGGAACACTGAGCTGATCCACGACTCTGGTGATCGAGTGAAATGGCGAATCATGACCGCCCACGCTTACCGACATGGCACATGATGGATGGATGGATGTATTGAAATCGTATTGTTTTAAAGCTGATTCCTTGTTCTGGAAACAGCCTCAGCATTCTTCTTTCATCAATCATGATTCATACATTCGCAACCTGTTTGAACACTACCTTAGTACAGACTACATGCCCCCATAACAAATAACACAAAAAAGACAATAATGGTAACTTATCTCAAACGACAACTAGCCAAAAAACATTCCCTTATGTATGGCACGTTACACCCTCTTTAGGTATTTATAATGCCCATGTTAAACACTGCCTCAGTGAGTCATTTGTTATTGATTATTTTCATGCGTTTTAATGTTCTTTTGTTGTCAAAAGTTGCTTCATAAGTGATGTTGAATGAAAGAATGTATGAGAGGAAATAGAGAAGAAGGGCAGAATGTCAGACGGGCCTGCGTGCCCAATTCTTAACCCTTTGAAAATAAAGACTTATATTATTATTATTATTATTATTATATCTTTTGTTCCTTTTCCGCTGCTGTTGCTGTCGGAATTTTATCGGAGTCTTCGTCGTCTCCACAAGTTTCTCCTCCAGCGAAATCATTTTTATTATCATCATCATCATCATCATCGTCGTCGTCGTCGTCGTCGTCGTCGTCATTTGTTATAGACTTTACTTTTGCGTTTCGAGACTGTACGCAAAAAGGTATCAAATCCTCCACGGAAAACCTATGGTCATAACTGGACAACGGTGTGCATATTTGCCGTCATTTGGTTTTGGGAATATACAGATACAACATCGATTCAACCGTCCTTCTTATATCATCTGCATCCTCCAGTAACGCTGTGTGGAAATATCCTGATGCTTTCAAATTTAAACATCCGGTTGTTGTCCTACCGCTGCAGTGAATTGGTTGGCCATTGATTCGTGGTAATTAATTATGAGATCACATAGTACCCCTAGGGCACTATAGGGTGAGATGAGAATAAGAACAACCAGAGCCACTGCTGGGTATAGCTATTTTATATCAGACATAATATATCATATGTCAGACATAATCTTGTCTAGCTTGGGTGGTAATCATTTCTTTAAAAAAACTGTCTTTGTTGATAGACTACAACTTATATAGAAAAGCAATTCCTATCCTCGGTTTACTGGACAATGACATAACACTACCCGGAGATTGATCAGTAGCTCTCTTGTAAAATGTAGCATTGTTCTTGGTCATCGTGCCGATAGTTGTACAACTACTCGCCTTACTAAAGTCCTTCAAGTGTCTCCGTGGCGAAGTGGTCAAGCCGTCTGCCTCGGGCTCTGAAGGTTGTGGGTAATCACTATTGCGCATACCCAAACCGCTCGATCCTCACGACCCCAACACGGAGTATTGCTTAAGAGCCAGGTTGTGTCCTGAAATAAGATTTTTCGTTGTCCATACTCTTTAGCGCACTTTATAATAACATTCCTGTAAATATATATACTGGAAAGTCATCAGATTATTTATTATTCTTCCGTTCATGTTCAGTCTAGGCAATTCTCTAATTGGTATTTAAAATATTTTCTTGACATAAAAATAAACGTTCAAAACCTGGTTTGCATTGACATGACCTAGTTGTACCCTATTTATTCACCAGCGCTTTTGAAGGTGTAATATAACACGGCGAACTGAATTTCTGTAACAATCAAATGACAATCCCACATGCCTAACCCAAAGCTGAAACAGGATGTAGACAATACGCTAATACAAATCGAGACACTGGGTTTTTTAAGCCAGCCAAGTTAGGTTAGGGAATATTTTAGGTCTGACTCAGAAACATTTGTAGGTGTGTGTGTGTGTGTGTGCGTGTGTGTGCGCGTGTGTGTGTGTGTGTGTCTTACATCACCATCATCATCAAGTACCCTGTCAGATAATGTTGGAGTTCATGTCTCTCCACAGATCTCGGTCTTTGGTGTTCTGGATCAACTCTGCTGATGATAGCTCCTCCATGCCACTATCTTAGTCCATCAAGCATCATTTCTCTTGGTCTGCCTCCATCTATATCCCCCTCGATCTTTCCAGTTGCAACGTTGTTCCCCAATGCCTCTCTTCTCATCACAAGACCAAAGAAAGCTGTTTGTCTCTTTCTCATTGTTGTATATAAATGTTCTAGTTTCATTAGCCTCTTTCAGGCAGTCGTTGTTAGTAGTCTGGCAGTTCAAGGAATTCGCAACATTCGTCTTAGGAACCACATCTCTGTTGCTTCCAAGGTCTTTTGAATTTGTTCAATCGCATTACAAGATTTACTGGTATACAGCAAGACCGGTTCTAAATAGGATTTCAATACTTTTATACTTTCTTCTTACATTCAATGATAGTGATTTATTGCATAAATATATTTCGGAGATAACAATTATAAATGACAGTATAGCCCATATTCTCTCGTTTTTCCTGACATGTTGCTAGAAGAGTATATCATATCCCGTGAATTACTACTGAATGACTCATTCATTATATTAGGCTCGTTCATTTGAAACCCGTTCCAATGGCTTTATTACAAAAGCATGAAAGAAACATTAACAGTTGTGGCATAATTAAACAAAGCATTCATTTTGAATGAAATGTGCATCATGGTTTGGTCAGAAGAAGTCGCCGTAGGCATTCAGGTAAGCATCCCATTGCTTTGGTAGGCGGCGAATGCCGTCCGCTAAAATGCGCTCAGCATAACCTTACCAGCTGAAGCCTGTAACTTGAATTTTATGGTTCAAACACCATCCTATGCGTTCCTCTTTTTGGTGGTCGGTCAACATCCGTGGTGTCCACTGTGAACACACCTTCCGATATTGCAGTTTCTTACGAACGACCTTTTGAATTGTCCCAATTGACACATCAAATTCTTTCGCTAGGGAACGTATGCTTCGACAACGGTTCATCTGTACTGCTATATCAATTTTGGCGATGGTTTTTCTGTTGCAACAATATGCGCTTGACACGGCCATCGAAGATCTGTCGTGAACTGACGTCCTTTCCGAAGCATTCTTGCCCAGTCTGTCACTATTGTCTTCGACACACATTTGTTACCGTACACTGTCTGCATTCTTCGATGAATGTCCACTGGTCGACATCCTTCAAATGAAAGGAACTGAATCACCGCTCTTTGAGCTTCTTTGGGCGGATTTTGGATCAACCCGGCCATTTTCTCAACGGTCAGAAACAGAACCTATGCATCATGAGACGATAAGCACGTGCTCTTTTATTCATTGGTCAGTACTTATCACATGACTATGACATAATCATGTTCAACGTACGCAATTACGCGCGTTGCGGCACGAACGGATTCCCAACGAACGCTCCTTTATATATATATATATATATATATATATATATATATATATATATATATATATATATATATATATATATATATATATTGATTGATTGATTGATTGATTTAGGAACCAACATCACAGCATTCGGGGCATTCCCATAAGCGATCCGTCATCATCCTCAGAAGCCAGCGAAGAGTTCCAACCCCAATAGTACCAGAACCAATCTGATTATATGTGCGTCTCGCCTTTCCTCTAAGCGTCGAGCATCGGCCAAATCCCCTCGTCACTCCTCGCTGTCACATTCTTGCCAGACCATGGTGATCCATTTGCTCCTCCGAGGTGTACATGTGCTCCCACAAGGCCACAACCACGTCCGCCTTATCATGCATCAATACTCCACCAAGTTTTGCAGAGCCAGCCAATCTGTCTGCCTATTCATTCCCCAGCACACCAGCATGCCCCGGAGAAAAGATCCAGACGATGCTTGCCACCCGTGATTTCCGAAGCGAAGCAAGCCACTCTGCACTAAGCTTGCCTGTCCTCACCTACTCAGCATGCTTTCTGGGTCAGTTACAATAATGATGTGTGTGTGTGTATGTGTGTGTGTGTGTGTGTGTGTGTGTGTGTGTGTGTGTGTGTGTGTGTGTCGTATTCTCCATCCAGCGGAAAGCTGCACTGACTGCCTCCACCTCCATTCTTAAGCTAGATGTTGTGGTATCATATGCCAGGCTCTCCTGCACCAAACGTCGACCATTAGCCGTTGCCAAGAACCTTCAGGCACTTCTACTACCTCTCAACACCAAACCATCTGTGTAGATAATAACATCACCCGGGCGAGCATTATCCTGAATTAGTTACTGGATTTCCACTTCCGTGGCCCCTGCTGGCCACTCCCTGCACTCCCGGCTCAATGTGATTATAACTCTTCACATCTTGTGCTCCCATATTAATCTTTCTTCAAGGGCGAAAAGGTAGTGGGTGAGGAGACGCAAACACACACACACACACACACACACACACACACACACACACACACACACACGCACTCGCGCGCGCATACGCAAACACACATACACAAAACAGTCTATTTTCCTGTATCCTTTGAGACACTGATATAGTGAATATGTCAGTTAATAATCTTCATTCTGCCAAGGCGTATGTGTTTGTTTCCCCCCCCCCCCCCTTTTCCCATCTCGATTGTTAGAAAATCCCCTGTAATGTGCGGGTACAAGAGTAGTTGTATTCTAGTTAGTTAGTTAGTTAGTTAGTTAGTTAGTTAGTTAGTTAGTTAGTTCGTTCGTTAGTTCGTTAGTTAGTTAGTTAGTTAGAAGGTTAGTTAGTTAGTTAGTTAGTTAGTCGAGGTTCCAACTTCACGGCAACGGGTCGTCCCCATTATGCTCCGTTCCTGTGCCAGTAAATATCGCACAAAATGCTCCTCACTGTCCAATGTGAAAAGTTGAACAGACAGGTGTCTCGACAATCCAACAGCCCGCACAGGTACACTGTGCATAATGCCACCGCTAGAATGCCTACACAAAAGTCGTCCACGAAAATTACAGTTCATCGTCGATGGAATCGGCAGTCACCAGAAAGACTTCATTGACCCGGGTTTTCTCACATGGCTCGGTCTCTTTCCGCAGGGCGACCCGCCGATAGCGCCGCACAAAGCATGAACTCCGTAGCTCTAGCGTCGATCCCCAGGAGTCTCCTGAAAAATGCATTCATGAACCGAAAAGGCAAATCAGTCAATTCAGCAACAACCGGTAGCCATTGTTCCGAACATGCAGTTCACTGTACAAACAAAAGCGGACAGATGTAAAGGCATTCAACATTAATTTCACAGCTCACAGAGTCGCGCCACGCACTCACTCAGTAGCAGGGCGACGGAACCTTGTACTAAAAGTCCAAAATGAGGAAAATGCAAACCGCAGCCACAAGGATAAATACTCCAGAGGTCGTAGCGGTTCAATGCCTAACCACCATGCTGGGGCCCGGAAGTTGTATTCTCCTTGTTCGTACACTTTCAGATGTCATGTTGAATATATTTACTGAAAGCAACTTCACATTGAGCTTGTTGACGTCTCCACAGAGTTTGTCCTAAACTGGAGAGGGTGTAGGCCAAAACAGTTTTCTCTGTTTTGCATATGTTGAACACGCCTGCAGCCAATGTTTAGCTGTCATTTTACCAGCTCCACAATTACATTCACCAGTATCTCAAATCTTTAGTTTATTCTAAAAGTGGTATTTCAGCCTACAATGCCTTTTGCAAAGTCTGAAGATTGCTATTAGTTCATGTCATGAAATGCAGCCTTTACTTCCCAGAACAAATTTCGGTTCACTTTTGAGGAACCATGTAGAGACATTACAGAACCAGAAATGAAATTCTCTATCATAAAGAATGTTGGGGAAAGGAGAAATAGACCCAGAATTGATAATAACACCACACAGTCATGCAGTGTTAAATGGACCGCGACTGTGAGTGGAAATTAAAACTGCCCAGACCTGACACAAGCAACCTGGAGCTATAAACATGCCAAGTCCAGCCATTCACAAAGACTCAACAGAGTGTGAACAGACCTTGTAAAACTGATCCTAAACTTGACTAGAGGCTAGTAACTCCTGTAGACAGGTAGAAAGGCGGGGTGTTAGAAGGATAATAAACCATTGGGACTGGATTCAGAAATTAGGTGTTGGGTGCCTGACAGAGGCAATTAACACTGGGCTGTGTACTTTGAACCAGACAGAGAGGAGCAAGGTGTGAAGGCCAGTTCAGGAAGAATTTATGACTGGACATCTTCTTCTTCTTCTTCTTCTTCTTCAGCGTTCCGAGCCATTGAGGTTCTTTGCTGCAGATACAATCCGTCTCCATTCGTCTCTCTGGTGGGCCTTCTTTTGCCAGTCGTTGATTCCAAGTGCTTGTAGGTCTGTACATGTATTACCTCTCCACCGCCTTTTTGGTCTACCACGGGGTCTACGGTCATTTATTTCCTGAGTGTAAGCGAGTTTTGTTTCCCTATTATCTTCCATTCTTTCCATATGCCCCAGCCATTGTAGTCTATTAGCCTTCATGATACCAGTGATTAGCGGGGACTTAAACAGATCATAAATGTCTTTGTTACTTCTTCTTTTCCACTCTCCACTTTGTGTATCCCAAATGGGTCCAAAGATGCGTCTTAAAATTTTGTTCTCAAAGGTTTGTAACAAGGCTTCGTCTCCTTTCGTTGTACTCCAGGTTTCAGAGCCATACAGCACAACTGGTCTGATCAATGTTTTGTATATTGTGATTTTGGTGTTACGAGATAGCGCCTTTGATTTTAGTAGATGTTGTAGTGCATAGTATATCTTATTTCCAGAGTTGATTCTAGTTTGTATTTCTTCCCTTATGATGTTGGAGCAGTTGAAGATTGTACCCAGGTATTTGTATGTTTCCGTTCTTTAAATGGTCATATTATCTATTTGTATGTGGCCAGAGTTTTTAGCCATTTCGTCTCTTGAAATTACCATATATTCTGTCTTATCTTGGTTGATAACCAGCCCCATCTGTTGGGCTTTTTCCTTTAAGTGAGTCAATATTTCCAATGTCTTTTGTTCACTTTGCCCTATAATATCTATATCATCTGCATAACCAAGCAGCTTGGATGTTCCACCAATATCACATTCCTCCTTTACCTTCCTTACAACTTTCTCTTGAGCCAGATTGAAGAGACATGCTGGGAGATAATGTGTCTGCCCGGTAGGAATGTGTGAAACAGATCCAAGGAAGCAATTAAAGCAATTCTGGGGAAATGTGAATTGTGGCATGTACACCAGACAGAAAGGCGCCAATGAAATGATAGTGTCTGGGGGACTCAGCATAAAATAGGCTGTTAGCTCTGGTCATGTTAGAAATGAAAAAATCTCTGAACAGGTAGGCCACCAGCTCGTTTTGTTGTCATATGTATGATTCTGATGTTGCTAGATTTCACTAGGAAAGTCATTTCTTAGTAACTAGTCAAGTCTTTTAGATGTGTGTACTGATTTTCAGTCTATATCTGACCTAGGTTACTTCAAGAATTATCATTGCTTCAGGTTTCTTGAGTGTATATCCTATTTCTATAAGGGTTATTCTTACTATACTTTTGTGAGGCAGACTTTTGACTTTCATTTATCATGTTAGATGTCTGTTACTCTAAGGACTCTATTAGTTTCTCAGTCGTTGCAGATAATCATGTTACTACAACTTATTTTGTATTTTCATACTATGAATGTAGGAATACTTTCATATGCCTAATGTTTACGTATATGTTGGATGTATGTATTTGTAACTTCATATGAATATACGATGCTAGGAATATGCTTCGTACATATTCTTTTTGTGTATATACGTCTAATTTCGTATACATAGAAACTAACTAGTGCATTATGCTATTATGTTAAAGTATCATAATATGTCTAGTTTAATTAATATGTTTATGTGTATTGGATGTTTGATATGTTGATTTGTCATATGCAAAACTACCAATATGAAGTGTTATGTTATTGTGCGTGCATTGGCACCTTGCCTATCGATTGCATTTGTAGCAGAGGTGTAATGGTACAGACATTACCCACAATTGGTATAGGGTATATGGTGCTAAACTTTCTCAGTGTATTGTGGGCGTGCGTTCACGGTAATGCATGGAAACCTGGCACAGCTACTGTCACGGCTTGTAAGCCCGGATGACCCGGTACTATTATAATACCATTACCGATCCTGTGAGCTGCTAAACCAACTTTGGACGGAGCGGCTGTACGACACAGAATTTCTGTATTAGCGACATGGACATGGGGCGGCAGAAATGTAATCATTACAGGCGTGTGAGACAATTGGAAAGCCCGTCCCCGACTAAGACAGTAGGAGAGAGATATGGAGGGAGAAGGAGGATGGTGAACGCAGTAGAGCTGGAAGATAAACTTGACCAGACTGGTCATTGTATATGTGTGTGCTAGGATATGTTTTACTTAGGATTGCACTGATGTAGAATTAGATATAACACATTCTTGACTTTCTTTCAAGCTCTCACAAGGAGCACCTATGTTATAGATCTCAAGACTAGAGACTACTAGGTAGTGCCAGGACTGACAGGGTCAGAATACCAGCAAGCTGTTTTTTTTTGGTGTCTACTGGAGAGTGGGGATCTGGACCACAGATCCAGATAGTTCAAGTAATAAGTTATGTAATGTTTGTCATCACTATCATGTTATATGATTTCATCATCATCATCTTGAAATCGGATGTCTAATATGATTAGTAAATAAATGTTGTAGTATTATAACTCATAGTTCTGTCGTTATATTTGTAATTCCAATTGTGCATACGTGTTGTGTGTGTGTACATTGGTGGGGGTTCACTTACACACCAAGGAAAGGAGCAGTCAGGGAGAAAAAACTGTACTGGGATAGTTGTCAATTACACTTCAATTTAGACTTAGAAATCTATCCTAGCTAACCTTCTCTTTCCTATTCCTTAGCGAATATTTAGCACAGTTCATTTCCATTTTGTAACGAGCCATTTAGAGCTGTATGTTGGATATTCAGGGCTTAATCTGTAGTTCAGCCATATAGATTTTGTGCCTAGTCAGTTTCTGACTATTTAGGGTTGCTCGCCAGTGAATAATACTTTCATCTAGCCGGTGGGGCACCCCGACTTCTGACAGTTCACTTCTGTCGAGTTGGTAATGTAGAATATCTTTCTGGTAACCTGGATGGTCTGATTCCCTCTAGGTTCCATAAGTGCTGTTTATAAGCCTCTTTGTCTTGGTATAGGATATGCCTATGTCGGGCTGAGGCTGTCGTCCAAAGTCCTTTACCAATATGTCAGCCTTCATTTCCAGGTATACTGCAGTGTTATGAGATCTACTGTATTACAACTTTTTTTAAAATATTATTTCTGACATAGTCCATGGAGTGTTGCTTTTAGGTCTACTAATTCTGTGTTATTTTTGCACTTCAGTGTTGAGACAACTGGTATTCATCTGTGAAGAGAGCTATATGTTTCTCTTTGTTTTTGTTTTTGTCAAGAGCATTTCTGCTGCAGTTTTCAAGACCTCTGCCTCTACTCTGTATTTACTTGATTATTTTCATTGTCCCTGACTGTATTTTATTAGTTCCATTTTTTTAGATTCAGGAGAATTCTCCCATTTTCATTTTCTATTCTTCTTCTTCTTCTTCGTTCATCCGGAGTTTTTTTTCGGATGTGATTGCGTTGTGCCTGTTAACAGCAGAGCTGCGTTCTTGCGCCGTTAGGCCGACACATCCGACTTCTGCGGGCATTTGTTGACCGGGTTAACCTTCCCGGGATTTTCTATTCAGTTGTTCACTGATCTATCTGTATATTCATAGATCCAAGTGCTACTTGGGTAATGTTCTTTTATGTAGTTTTGGGGTATTTTTCTTCTTCCTGTTTTATAAAGAAGTCACCGTAACAATAAGCTATTTTTGCTTGAACTATGGTATTTCTATCAAAAGGTGTTTATATGTATAAATATGTATTGGGAATAATAGCGGAAGATAGGGTTACCGCCAAACCTAGGGATTTGACTAGAGCTGGCTTCACCCACGCTATCCGGCCGATGAAATATAGAGGGGCGGCCAGGTAATTTTAGCTGGGAGGTAACGATCTTAATTCTGCCTAATTTTGTGCACACTGAACTGGAGGAGACTAGACCCTAGCGAACTAGTAAGGCAAAGTAAATTTCATCAGAGGCTAACCAAACCTCTTAGCCATGGTAACCATGTGTTTAACTAAAGTGTAAGTTCGAATAGCTCCGCTCCCACAGGGAAAGCGTGAGTACTACTAGAACAAAGGATTTCTTGGAACCATCATCGCTGATAGCTGGTACATCTCGCTACAAATAAACCAACCAACAACCCAGTAATAACGCACTAACCGCCATTTTCTGCTCATTCATGACTTACTTGCCTTCATAGAATTGTAAAGAACTTTAATAATACTTGAACCCTGAACATGGACAAATAGTAGTCACAACAGTGAAACATATGCTAAACTAATATCAAGGCCAATCTAGTACCCAGTTGAGATAGCCATGACAATCGTCGTCGCCAGAGAAGAGGGAGAAACCTGACTTCGAGAGCCACGCCGACCAGCTGCGAAGACCTGGAGCCGAAGCTTAGTAACCGACAACCCGTCTGTCACTGACATCCAAATATTAGAATACAGCCAGGGCTAAAGTGCAAAAGCCGATGATTATAAACTATACGATTCTGAATATCAACCTAAGAATAAGAATAGAGACAACCAAAAGTATCTATAGCAAGTTAGGAAGCTGGGGCTTTGTTTAAACTCCAATAAATGTCGGTGCTGTATCCTGTGGATCGCACTCAGTGTTTTCTTAAAAATGCCTTTTGTAGTGTGAAAATTTAAACCCAACGAATCTGTTGTATTATTCGTTAAGATTAGATTATATAATTTATGTGACTGAACGAAAGATTGTAACTTATATTTAGTCTGTCTATCTCCGTGCTTTGAGACAGGATACGACTTGGGAGCTCATTTATCCTCCAGGCATAGCAACGGGAATACCTAGGCCAACTGTCTATATCACAGTACGGTTGTATGCCTTCCTTTTCCAGCTTGGCCACCGTCAGAAGACTTGATCATTTCCGGGACCTGTTCAAATCAGTCTAGAATCACAAGCCATTTGATAACTTCTTTGGCAGTGAGTAGTCTTTCTTTTTCTGAAATTCTTTTAATAGTTTCTATCCAGCTAGCTATCACTACGCTACATATTTCATACTGAGTGTTCTTCTTCTTTTTTTCTTTTTTTCCCTTTTTTTTAAATATCAGAAATGTTTTCTATGATCCCAGGCAGTTGCTGCTGTCTCGAGCTGGGAAATTGTGTACAATGTAAATGAGTTTGACTGTTCATATGCTAAGTATAGGATTCGTCCTAATCTATCTTTTTGCAGATTCTACGAGACAGCTTCAAATCAAAACCTTAAAAGTGTGATATAGATACCATTGTTATGTAACCTGTCAATATTATTGTTAATGGTGTCAAGAGTGTTAAGCGCGTGACATTACGATGCAGGCAAACACGGTGAGGTCATAAGGACAGCTTATAGCCCCACTTTTGACGTGCAACAAAGAGGAGCAGCGTTAGTTTTGTTATCCGTGTTTTGATCAATAAAGTTGTGAAACCTAGAGAAATTCATCTGCCAATGAAGATCCAGTATGGTGATGCATGCCTGTCAGTCCAGCAAGTGTATGAGTGGATTAGGAAGCTTCAAAACGGGCGTGACTTCTGTGACAGACTGTTCACCAACGGGTCAGGCACAACGAGAAGTGACCCAAGAGAATTTTTCTCAACATGAATTCAAGCACGTTACTGGCACTGGAGGACTTGCATTGAACGCATTGGTGACTACATAAACAAATAATACATTTGTTCTTTACTTTTTCAGATTATATTCACCCCCACCCCCTCATTAAAAACAAAAAAAACTTACACACACACAAATTAAGATAAATCAATAAATAAGGTTTTCATTTGAAGCCCCCTCAAACAAGTTGCTTCCAGACCATTAAAACTGTGATACACGGTGTCACGAAATGCCGCATTTACATCCCATAATATTTCCATGGACTTCAACATCTGAGGTACCACTTAGAGAAAGAAACATAAGAATGAATGTATTCTCTACCAGCATTGTACAAGACCACTGAGCCGTGACGCAAGAGGGCTCACAATGGCTTGGCAAGCAAATAAAACCGCCCAGGCATGACACAAGCAACCTTGTTTATCACAAGAGTTGGAAAATTGGCAGTCTACCCCAGAGTCTAATTGCTCCTTTGACATGACACATGATAAGCAGGGCTAGGAAAATCGCTCAACCGCGAAGGCTGACCGCCTTGTGAAACAGACCAGAGACACAAGATGCGAACTCACGGCTTGATAAGACTCCCCAGGATAAACAGTGTCAGACTGCCCACGGTCACAGGCGTGAAGGCCAGTTGTTCAGAAAGAATGTACGACTGGACATGCAGTGAGATAATCAAATCTGCACTGTAGAGGGGTGAGAGGTGTCTGATGAAGACAATTAAAGCAAGACTGGGGGAAGGTGAATTGTGGCTTGGGATAGACAGAAAGGCGACAAGGAGATAATAGTGTCTGCTAGACTTAGTATAAAAACCCATGCTAGGCCTGTTCCCTTTAGAATAAGTCAAACATTTGAATAGGTATGAACTCTCCTTGTGTACGTTTGTATCCCTTGGAATGTTAGTTCTCAGTAACTATTCAAGTCTTTTAGACGTATGTACTCATTTTCAGTCTATATCTGACCTAGGTTATTTCAAGAACTATCATTGTCTCAGGTTACTTGAGTGTGCACTAGTCTTTCTCAGTTCAGTGTACAATATCATATTGATATAAGGGTTATTCTTACTATACAAGTAGATACCTTTTATGAGGCAGACTTTTGACTTTCATTTATCATGTTAGATGTCTGTTACTCTATGGAAACTATTAGTTTCTCAGTCGTTGTAGATAATCATGTTACTACAAATTTTTGCATTTCATACTATGTATGTAGGAATACCTTCATATGCCTAATGTTTACGTATATGTTGGATGTATGTATTTGTAACCCCATATGAATATACGATGCTAGGACTATGCTTCGTACATATTCTTTTATGTGTATACGTCTCATTTCGTATACATACAAACTAACTCATGCATTATGCTATTATGTTAAATATCATTACAGGTCTAAGTTGAATGTATATATTTTATGGGTATTCGATGTAATAAATTTATTGGGCATATTGCCTATTGATTGCGTTGGAAGCAGTAGGGTAATGGTACAGACATTACCCACAACTGGTATAGGGTATATGGTGCTTAACCCTTTCAGTGTGTTGTGGACGAGCATACACGGTAACTCACGGGGGTCTTTCACAGAGCTGATCATTGTGTGTACATTGTCGAGGGATTAGTTAGACACCAAGGAAGGGAACAGTCAGGGGAGAAAAACCTGCACTGGGATAGTAGTCAATCATTCTTAAATCTAGACTTACATCTAACTCAGCGAAACTTCTCCTTCCCATTCCTTGGCAAATATTAAGGTCGGCTAACTTAATTTTGTTACGAGCCATTTGTAGCTGTAGTCTTGATATTCATGGGTTTAATCTGTAATTCAGCCATATACATTCTGTTCTTAGTCACTTTCTGACTATCTGGGGGTTGCTCACCAGTGAATAATACATTCAGCTAGGCGGTGGAGCACCCGCATTTCCGACAATTGTGGTCCCATTCCGGTATCAACAATTGCCACTTCTGACACATAGGATGGTCTGTCAATATTCTAAATGTTCTGTTTGTAGCTGGGCTCTACTATCTTTTCTATACTGCCGGCGGTGTCTCCAGTTATGATCCGCACTCCTAGATTTTGTACACTATATAATATACTAGCTGACCCTGCCCGGCTTCGCCCAGACCCTGGTGGGGAGCATCTCATTTAATTCATATAAGTAGTCATATAAGTTCTCGTTCCCGTTACCGACTGACTGTCTGTCTGTCTGTCTGTCTGTCTGTCTGTCTGTCTGTCTGTCTGTCTGTCTGTCTGTCTGTCTGTCTGTCTGTCTGTCTATCTGTCTGACCCGGCCCGGCATTGCCCAGCTCCTGGTGTGGAGCATCTCATTTAATTCATATAAGTAGTCATATAAGTTCCCGTTCCCGACTGTCTATCTGTCTGTCTATCTGTCTGTCTATCTGTCTGCCTGACCCTGCCCGGCTTCGCCCAGTCCCTGGTGGGGAGCATCTCATTTAATTCATATAAGTAGTCATATAAGTTCCCGTTACCGACTACCTGTCTGTCTGTCTGTCTGTCTGTATGTCTTCTGTCTGTCTGTCTGTCTGTCTGTCTGTCTGTCTGACCCGGCCCGGCATTGCCCAGCTCCTGGTGTGAAGCATCTCATTTAATTTATATAAGTAGTCATATAAGTTCCTGTTCCCGACTGTCTATCTGTCTGTCTGTCTATCTGTCTGCCTGACCCTGTCCGGCTTCGCCCAGTCCCTGGTGGGGAGCATCTCATTTAATTCATATAAGTAGTCATATAAGTTCTCATTAAATTCATACAACAAAAAAATTAACTTAAAAGAATGTCCTTCCACACACCATCCATATTTTTTAATGAAAACTCTTTCTAATCACCTGCATGACTACAGTAACTTCTTAAGCAAAAAAAGATGAGTTACAATGTTATGCATTGTGCATTATTTTTATGAAAACTTTGAAAATGCCTTATTATTATAACTCATATGCCGGTACATAACTGTGGCGAAACGCCAGTGGCTCATGTCCTCATGCCTTCTATAAATTTGGGGAAATAGAGGGAAACAGCTTTCGGGAACCCTCAGTTCTCTTGTTCGCTCAATCCCCATGGAAGATACTTTAACAACACGATCTTCTTAATAGAATTATTAGAAATATATCTTTCTTCGGGGAAAACCCGATAGGGTCCCCTACACCAAATGAGCACCAGTGCAAGTTCTGGTGCAATTCATGGCCGTTCCAGCACATACCGTTTGGTAGTTGCAGCATGTCAAGTTGATTTAAAGATTAAGACAGAGGTGCAACCTACTACTGATGCAGTTGGAAAGGTAATAATTGGGTTGTGGGTAGTCCAGCCAGACCTGGACCTATAAATGTATTTTGTCTCGACGGGGAAGATGAATTGGCGAAAAGCCAATCATAACATATGAAGAGTTGGTTGACCGTTGGCCAATCTAACTAGGCGTCTTGTTCTTGGCATAGCCGGGGGAGTGAATCTGAACAATATATTTCCCCAGAGGATTTCATTTGTTCTTGGCGGCAGATGAGCTGTTGCTATCTTTCTTTCTACGGCCTGAACTGGGCATACTGACATCTTTCTGTAGAATATAATTATTGGATAGCTACGGTATGCCAGAAGGCGGGAAGGGCTCCTTGGGGATGGGGTCCACCAATCTATGATCTATCTTCTTGAGCCGGAAGAGGCTATCCACAGTGCTATCTCTTTCGTCTTTTACTCGATAGGATGATGTCGGGAAGATAATGGACTTCTCTATCTCACTGAGAGAACCTGAAGTCATCTACACCTATGGCTTGTGCAGGGCACTGCCGATGCATTGGGGCGACAGCTCAGTCGAGAGCGGCGGCCGGAGGGGGGTGGTAGCTTCTTTCTTATTCTTGCTGGGAATGGAGAACGACACTTCTTTACATACAGAAATGTACCCACACAACACCACAAGAGCTTTGTCGTGAGAAAGGCAGGGTTTGCAAGTGAGAGGGAAGCATGGACATGAATGTGCCCAATAATAATAAAGGCTTGGTATGAGTGTGGAGAGTGAGTCTTATATGCAAAAGGTTCCTAGGGTCAAACGACAGGACCTCGTCAAGCTGAAGGCCTAGTCTAGGAAAGACGCCGCCAATCCAGGACCACTTGTCAGGTCAGGCCAATTCAATCAGGCTCTTGATTAGTATTATTATGTATATATTTTGTTATGGCAACTGATGTGCTGAGACCATTAGGAGTCTCCATGTCGGCTGTACCAGAAGTTTAGGCTGGAGACTCTCACAAATGTTTGTCCTTTCCAGGGTCCTTCTTTTGGAAGTATGAACAGAGCTGAAGGTCTCGACAGGGCTCTACGCTGAAAGTATGTTTAGGACGATGCCATGTCAAGTTTTGGGCCATGCCAGGTCTAAGGGTATGATCTCTACGAGATAGAACCACTGCTGACCTTGAAAGAATGACCATCAGCTGTACTGACACATCACCAGTCATCTCGATACGCTAGGATCGAGTCCTTTTGTATTATTGGCTGGACCCCGCCAATCACTCAGACACACCCATTATTATATAAGAACTGTTCTCCATGATATTATTTCCTACCCGACATTATGCCAAGTGATTCCATGGCACTTCCCTAGAACATTTGATTACTATAGACTGTGGTCCATGGAAACTTGGAAGTTTGGTTCTACAGAAGCCTGTTGTACGTACAACCAATTACCTGGAAGGAAGGAGATTCTTGCACACGCGGTGAGCTGTATGTGGACAGATCGGACAGTGTATGAAGCTGGGTCTGTGAAGATAGCTACCTGAGGCTCTGTGCCTGAACTTTATCCTTGTTGTGTCTGTTTAGAACTATCTGTTTTAACTGCCTTGATGTTTTCCTGTGCTGTTCTTTATTAATTTAATAAATCACGTTTCAGTTTACTCCAACGATCATCGTGTTATCTATGGATCAGCCAGAAGGACACTGCAGGGAATAGGTCCCGAGGTCGAAAGAAAGAGTGACAGTGAGTCCGGGGAAACGGAGGAGGGTTGGCAAGTAAAGATCTATCCCAGCCAGGGCTATAGAAGATTATTTAAACATTGTGACCGGGCTATTTGGGACCCTCCACGTAGCTTGTTACAATAACTATGGACAAAGAGTTTATAAATCTTTGAAAACGATGCCACAATATGACTATAAGTTATACAGAAAAGTTATGCCCCTTGAAATAACTTTTACAGAGTTAGGTCCCATGAGATATATGAAATTATAATGAAAAATAAAAAATGAAATAATACTCAGTAAGCAGGCGATTTCACACCAACAAAATATCACAGTTGGCAGCGCTGGAATGAAAGGAAGGCGTGTAGAAAATTTCATCTCAATCGGATGGGCCGTTCGCGAACAAATAAAGGACATACATACATACATACAGACAGACAGACAGACAGACGGAGATCCTAATTTATATATAAGATATTGTGCTGAAGTTTGAATCAGCTGCTCTTGAGCAAGTTGCAGTACAGTATTCCAGTACTGGCCTCACCCATCCGGCTTATGGCTTATGGAGAACTTTCTCATTTGCTCTCCGTGTTGTACCAGCAAGCGTTTTCATGATTGCCATTCTTTGTTTTTTTGTTTTTCTCTTCTTCTATTTCTTTCAACCTGAATCTTCTATGTCAGACAACGATCTGAGGTGACATCTAGATAGTTTGGATTTTCTTTGTGACGCAATATTATTTTCCATTTAACACTAGCTTAGAGTGTTGTGTATAATGTGAGAAATCGAACACTGTGCATGTTGTTTTCACCTCAATTTTCTTCACTAGCTATGATTTTGACCATTCATCTAACGCTAATAGACTTTCTGCATCCTACTGTTAGCTGTACTAGTATATGCTTCAGATGTTCAGGAGTCTCGGTGGCGAAGTGGTCAAGCCGTTTGACTCGGGCTCCGAAGGTTGTGGGTTCGAGTCCGGGCCGTGTCCTTCGGTTCACGAGTGAAATTTTTCGGAGACTCCTGTGAGTCGTCGCTAGAGCTACGGAGTTCGTGCTTTGTGCGACGCTTTCCGCGCTGCGGAAAGAGACCGAGCCATATGGGATAAAACCCCGTGCAATGAAGTCGACCCTGTCGACTTTTAAGCGACTTTAAGCTTCAGATGTCCATTTGGCTAGGTCATCTGCAAAAATGGATGTGTGTACTCTGGCTGGAAAATTTTCTGTACTGTCATTTATAAAAGCTAGAAATAATGTTGGTGAAAGAACTCCCCTTGGGGGACACCCTGCTCCATTAGCATCTTTTTGTTGATTTGTCCTTGTACTTTTGTCCTGGAAGTTCTGTTCTCAATGTAGTGACTCATCCATCTGTATATTGTTCCATACTTTTTTTTTTTTTTTTGCCATTTTACGTTGTCGCTACTTCCATTATTTACTAGATGCAGTTTTTAAATCTATCCAGGCCGCTCGTGCGTACTTTTTCTCTGGGAAGGCATCTCATATTTCCGGTTATTTGATCTTAAAAGGATCTGTACTTTCTGGATCCCACTTGGTGTGGAGTTTAGAGGTGGTTTTCTTCCAGGTGTTATGATAGCCTACCATTAAGAATGCGTTCCATTCATTTTTCTACACTACTAAGTAGACTGATAGGTCGATAGCCATTTGTTTATTCTAGGTCTTTTCCTTTCTTTGGGACTGGTATTAGAAAAACTTCCTTCCATGCCTGTTGGACTATCCTTCATTTGTGATTCTATCCTTTCCTGGTGATTACTTCTGTTTTTAGGACGCTCATTGCCTGTTCCATTTCTTCTATTTTTTTTTTTTTAATTTGACGTCATATACTCTGTTCCTGTCTCTGTATTATTATAACATACTTGTTCATCTGTGATTGCTTTCTATTGTTCTGTTGTGATATCAATATAATGTTCACTAGGATACTATTCTATCTGTACATTTGCAGCTTCCACCCCCCCCCCCCTCCCCCTCTTATAAGCATGGCATTCCCTTGTTTAATAGTTATTTATTTGTAACTGGGCCCTTCATTGCTCATGGCTTTCACTAGTTTCCATAGTTTGTTTCCATAACTACCAAAGTTCGGGTTTCCTGTTGTTGTTTTTTTTCCCTCCCAGAGCCTCTTGTTGTTTGATTTCATATTCTTATGTATTTTGCTGAGGTGGCTTTGAGCGAGATGTTAGATTCCGTTGTTCTCTCTCTCTCTCTCTCTCTCTCTCTCTCTCTCTCTCTCTCTCTCTCTCTCTCTCTCTCTCTCTCTCTCTCTCTCTCTCTCTCTCTCTCTCTCTCTCGCTCTCTGCTGTTTTCCTAACATATTAAATTTATCGAGATGTCGAGATGAACTGCTGGTGTAGCGTACTTGATACATAGTGCCTGTGATATGTTTGTCCGGGTGCTTAGTGTGGAGAAGCTGAGATGAACCGCTGGTATACAGTTAATGAGTCGGCATCTATAGCTTGGGGTGTAGTTTCGTTAGGGGTAGTAGTCGCAGGTTCACAATTCCGGCATACAGGGATGGAAGTATAGAAGTAAGCCGCACGCTGAACATATTGCTTTTTGCTGCTTTTCACAATGGTATGAGCATCGTCCGTTCGGAAAGTACTGGCAAACTACTGGATGGCCTAGAATACCACAAATTAAAACAAAATTGTGTGGTTCATTGCGACGTCCTGTAAAGGACATGTTAATAGCTCTATAGATTTGTTACCCGTGTAGTCGCCCACTGGCCGTGTGGGAGATGTAGCGGTTGATTTCGTGAACTTGAGTTAACGTTCTGGTGTAGAGTCGTTGAAGTAAATTAAATGATCTTTATTGCCGCTGTCTCACGGTTCAAGCAACTGTAACCATTGTTGTCCAGAAGTCGAGATAAACTGTGGCGTAGAGCTGTTTAAACACAGTCACTCTGCTCTATATGGTCGATTGCTGATAATCTGGGCAAGTGTAATATCATATTTACTAAGTTACAACTCCAGTATCGGCTAACGCTAACATGCAATACCGATTGTTATTATTAAACGAATATTCACCAAGCATTTCATCACCAGATCTCGACCAACAGTTCGTAACATCACTACACTTGTCAGCCACCTTTCTCAAACAGGATCTCTTATAGTATACCCCTTCATAACGCAAGTGTAGTTTAACACTAACCCGGCAGGTGAGTTTTCCAGGGCTGGTCAACTTAACGGCAAATCAACCGATGCTAGTTCGTTACACCTGCATTGTACCTGCTACACCTGTCAGCTAGCTACAGAACTGGCTCGACAACACCGGTGTCCTCCAAAACCTACCAGGGCAGAATAACCTGTTTTTCAACAACTGAACACCAACAGTATAAAGTTTAAACTCGATACATTTTTCAGACGCAAGTTCGTTACAACTGTGCAGACTGTCACCGAGCTACAAAACTTGCTCGACAACGCCGGTGTCCTCAAAACTTACCATGGCAGAAACACCTGTTTTTCAATAACTAAACACCGAACTGGATACATTTCTCAGTTACACAGGTGCGGACAGTCGGCAAGCTACAGAACTCGCTCAATGACGCCACTGTTGCAAAAACTTGCCACGGTTAAAAAACCTGTTTTTCAACAACTGAACACAGAACATTTAACTCAATTTTTCGACGCCAGTTTTATACACTTATCAGGACTATCAGCCACACACATCAGATGTACTGTGTCACAGCGATTCTTCATGAACAGTTCCCATGAACAGTTATTACAGTTGCTGAAGTACAAGCCGTTGCACAGATAAGGGGTATTCTAGATCAACGTTTCAACGTCAGCAGTGTATCTCAGTTTTCGACACCAGTCGTTACAACTGTTAAAATTATCAGCAAGCGGCCAAACAGACCCACAGACACCGCTCCACAAGATGTGGATGATCAATGGAAATGTTGAAGAATTCAATCAATTTGGCTGCAGAAAAAACTATTCCACAATTAAGAAAAAGGGGGCGTAAGACATGGATGACTGAAGAAATTTTACAACTAAGGGGAAAAAAGAAGACAAACCAAAATAATCCTGCCCAAAAATGAAAAATTCACAGAAAAGTCAGAAAATTAGTAAGGAAGCAAATAAGCATGGCTCGAGAAAAAAATTTCATAAATTTAAAAAAACAACAGTAAAAATACCAAACTAATGCACAAAGATTTAGGAGCTACTAATAAAAAAAAAATAATAATTAAAAACCCTACACCAGCAAGCTGCCTAAGACAAAAAATGTAAAATTTTATAATAGAAAAAGATCAGATTTTACAGTATGGTCAGATTGTGTGAAAAACTTTTTGATGATAACAGAGAAGAACAGTATGATATCAAAATAATAATGAAGGCCATGTCGTGAAATCACTGTAATTACAATCAGATGATAAAAATACCAAGACAGTTTGATTCGCAACTACAAGTTGTTTACTACGGGGAGTCGGTGAGATCAAACAGTGGGGTCTTCTTTGAAAGTCCCCACACGACAGAACATTGTAGGCTTGTTATTGTGACCCGATTGGAAAAATGCAGGAAATAGGCTACCCTGTTTTGGTTGTTGAAACAAGGGGAACCACTTTTGCATTGATTAACCAAAGGGGAGAGAAGATTTCTGAAATGGATAGTCTGTCCCTGGAACCATCTGATGTGTTGACATCAAAGAACTTCACTAGAACACTCCAAGGCTCTTTGTGACAAAAGCATGACTTGTTTACAGTTAGTGTTGAAGAAAAAGTTGACTAGAGCTGACGTGTTTCTGTACCGCTGATAGGAATTCGGAGAGCTCTACAGTGTTAGATTAATTAAAGATTAAATAACATGTGTCCTTATGGCAAATTTTAGAGGCCATCCAGGAGTGATGCGATGTTGCATAAGGTATTAACTATAGTGTATTTAGGCCTAATTAATATAGGCAGAAGCCTTGTTAAAACTAGCTAGGGTGAGGAAATGATTAGCTCTGTTAGTTGAGAATAGAGTAGTGAAGTGATGATTAGCTCTGTTAGTTGAGAATAGAGTAGTGAAGTGTGAATTAGCTCTGCTAGTAAGAATAGTGTAGTGGGGTGATATTTGGAGAGAGTAAGGATGGGTTGGGAGATGGGGGAAGTGTCCAATAGTGGGATCTTTCAGTGGGGTGCAGACTGGGGTTCTGCACTCTGTTTATTGGTCTTTCCTTGTCATAGCCTACTTCGGACCTAGGTGATGAGCTCATCTGCTCTATGACAGAGTTTAGTTCGCTGATAAAAAAAATCTGAGCGAGGCCGTAGGCCTACACTCAGCTGGTAGGATCAGTGATGAGTGCTCTCACCAGGTGTCTTATTTCTCTAACAGGTTCCCTGCCAGTTACGAAGAAGCTCTACACGAGTTTTGAAGAAGATTTACTCCAACTGGGAAGAACACCAGTTGAACAGTAAATGTTTTCTTACGAAAAAAGGAATAACGTCCAAGAAGAAAGGTTGTTCAATAATGTTCGGGCTGGGCCCATGAACAGGAGGGTCCACCGGAACAGGTCTCAGATGGGCGAAACCATTTAACGATTCCAGTGTGTTAAGGTTCACCTAGGATGGGTGTTGTTTGTTGATACACCACACATCATACGGACAATAGTAATCTACACAAGAACTTTAAATGTAACATTCACATGTGTGTAGATTCCAGTGAAAAACATTACAAGAGACTTTGTAATTTAGACACTATAGACAATAGATAGGATCAAGTCTATTACAAACAACAGTGATACTTATTTTCCCAGTATATGGATTTGTACATTTTAGAAACTATAGGAACTTATAATGTGAAGTGTGCAAACGGTCCATGATCGGTGGTAACTTATAGACTGTATCTATTCTGGAGGATCTTGTGCATGGATTACCAGGTAGCTACATAAGAAAGTCAGTGTCGAGCAGGAGAGATACATCACCGGGTGAGGTTGTCTTGTGCTGACCTAACGTGCTGTGGTGTGTCCTTGCAAAGATGAACTGACTGGGATATTGATCTGAGGGTCCGATTCTACACACATTATAGAACACATCACACATTCTTCATAACATGGCTCGAGACACAGACATTTACTAGGGCTTGTTTCCTTAGCGACTCAATGAACATGATCAAGAGGATAGAGGAGGGGTCGATCCAAAGAGAATGGTTGCTGCCTCTGAAGCGGTCTCGGCTGGCAAAGATTAGTTTCATCTTCGTGCCAGGGCATGCGGGAGTACAAGGAAATGATCGGGCTGACAAGCTCGCAGGTGAGGCTACTGTGGAGGGCGGACGCGCCATGGACCAGGCTGATATTCTGAATGCTCTACGAGAAGTGAGACTTTTGCGAGAACCAAGTGATGACTGTGAATCTACAACAATGGCCAGACTGCGAGAGCAGCAAATTAAAAGAGGGGTGGCCAAACAAGAACACTACGCAGGAAGCCAAAGAAGATTGATAAACCAACACAGAACTGGCGTCGTTAGCCGCTACACGCTGCGGGATTTGTTGAGGGGATCCGAGCACTTATGAACTGAATGGTTCGATGTACAACGAGGATGATCTGTCGACTAACTAACTAACTAACACATTCTTCCCATACGCTTCTCACATACATTACACTTTTCTTTTAATAAATTAATTGTTATTAATTTTTGGAAGCTAGAGTTGTTGAGTATGTTGCGTTGGGGAAGAATAAGAGGGGGCATGATACAGCAATGATAGAGAGAGAGAAAGAGGTGTCCATAGACTGACGGAGTTTTGTAGACGGATTCTAGGGGTTTCTCCAGGATAATGAAAAGGGGTTTAAATAAAATGTGGGTGTTGATTCCTCTCACTCCAGGGACAACACTTTAAACGGATACACGACAGACCATCAATTTTGAAGATGGAGGTTCAGAATGCTCTTAACCATATGAAAACTGGCAAGACCCCCTGTTCAGAAGCATCACAACAGAAATGATTAATGCTTTAGAAGAAAAGGGAATAGATAAAGTTACCAGACTCCTGAATACAATATATGATGCTGGAGATATACCTCATGAATTATGTAATTCTGCATTTATTGCAATCCCACAGAAATCAGGAGCATTGGAGTGTGATCACCGTTGAACAATTAGTATAATGAGTCCCATCACGAAGATTTTGCTAAGAATATTATCATGCAAAGAGTTAGGAAGAAAATACAACCTGAAATGGGAGAAGAACAATGTGGGTTTGTAGAAGGCAAGGGTACAGTAAATTCTATGTATATATATTGAGAACAGTAATTGAAAGTTCTGTAGAAGTAAACAAAGATCTACACCTTTGCTTTATTGACTACACAAAATGCTTTCGATAAAGTGAGACATGTCGACATGATAAGGGTGCTTGAAGATCTAAAAATTGATGGAAAAGCCTTAGTCTTGTAAAAAAAAAGTATATTGAAAACAACAAGCTGCCATAATGATTGATAATGAAGTAGGCAAATATCAGCATATTAAGAGAGGTATGAGACAGGGATGTGTAATGTCTCTAGACCTTTTATCCCTGTACAGTGAAAATATTTTCAGAAATATAGAAGTTATGGAAGGGGGGGGGGGGACCGATACATCAATAACACTAGATATGCAGATGATACAGTCTTGATTGCAGACAATGAGCAGGGCCTACAACATTTAGTAGATGCGGTTGTTGCACACAGTGAACAACTAGGGATAGAATTGAATTGTAAGAAGACACAGATTATGGTCGTCACTGGGCATATTCTTAAACAAGTGAATCGGTACAGTTATCTCGGAACAGTCATAACATCTGATGGGAGATGCCATGAAAGATTAAAACAAGAATTGCCATTGCGAAGGTAGCCTTTTTCAAGATGAGAAACATACTGACCATTAAAAAGATATCAATTGAAACGAGAAAAAGGGTGTTGAAGTGCTACATAGAACCTGTATTTTGTATGAATACGAAGCGTCGACAATGAGCAGACAAGCTGAAAAACATCTGATGGCTGTGGTATTGTGGTTTCTGAGGAAAATGCAAAGAATACCATAGACAGACAGAAAAACCAATAAACAAGTCATTCAAGAAACAATTGAAGATCGTAAACTGATTTAAGACATTAGACATAGTCAAAATTTCTTAAGCATGTTATGAGAAGAAATGAATTGGAGAACTTGGTGACTGTCGCGAAACGCAAGTGTGTCTCAGACGGGACAGCACCGCACCAACTCTACCCCACTCCGTCTAGGTGGCTAGGCCACATTTTAAGGCGAGGGAGAGAGGCATTTCCGAGTAAAAGAGTTGGGACCGTCGTCTGGTTCTTGATGTTATATTTCGGGATTGGCAAGAAATTCACGGGTCCCGAGAATCATAACTCAATTCTTTGAGTGTGCGTCGATCCTTTCTGTTGTAAATCGCACACTCTGCTAAAACTCGGGGAATGCTGGGTTGCCTTCACTTTCGTGGGGTAATTCTCGGAAGTATTCGGCAGACTCCGGTGAGTGTTTTCTTCCGGAGCTGACACGAAGAGGCATTCGGTAGACAGTCTTCAAGAGGGGAGGCCGCTTCTATGGCCAGCTGTGTAGTTTGCATTACAGTGAGCCGGAGAATCTTCTACAGTGAAGGTTGTTGTTAAAGCTATCCTTTCACGGCCGTGTCCGCCAGCTGTAATCTATTCAATTCATATGGAATGACTAATAGAGTGATCTACAGTGGTGGCATTGTTGTCTTTGAGACGAGAGGCCGTGTCTTTGATCGGCTGTATCATGATATACTTTTTGGGGACTCCAGAGGAAACCTACAGCCCAGAGCTTGATGAATACCGGATCGATGTCTGTTGAATAGTTGTTCCTACACTTTAAAGGTAACTCTTGTATACTTGGCGTCGCTTAACTATAGCTGGTATTTCAGTGGTGAGTCAATTCTTGACCAGGTCGGCCAGTTGCGCCGTATCCTGTGCTCTGACCGATATTTACACATTGACCTAGCGTCAGCGGACACCGGCTGTTAGTTAAACAGGCATGCTGGCTGTGTAGCAGGCCTGTGTGTGTACTATGACCTAGATTGAGTATTCAACGAACATGGCGGAATGTATTTTGTTAGCCAGCTCAGTGGATCAGTCTGGTTGAAGCAAATTAACAATACATTCGATGCCCTATCTCGACAATGGAGAATTTGAGGGAGTTGTTGTTCGGACGGAGAGCTTTCTCTTGAACAGAGCTTTAATTTGATTCCCTTAATGAATATGTTGACATTAGTATGTTTCGATCATCATCATGTGGCGTGGTTGAAACTAGTACTTGTCAAGCACTCAGGTGACGAGCGAGAACCACATACGTTTCTCATTACGGTGAAACCCAAATATGTAGGAGGCTATAAGCTGGGAAGTTATTATCAACCTATAGGCCTGTTGTTATTTAACTGGGCTTAGTCAGAGGGGGGAAAGATATCTTCACACCTACCAGGGATTGAACCGTGGGCCAGTATAGCGGTGGGAAACACCCACTCACTGTATCGCGTGGATATTTCATCAGTGTTGTGGTGACTCTACAGTTCCCTTACTGAGAAGGGAATACTTTGTCATGCAGGTCTATCTTTCTATTGTCTCTATACTTTCATCGGAATCAGATTGTTGGAGATATTTGATTCGACACAATTCCTAGGCAGACAAAGGAATTTATTCCGGTGATGTGTGTCTATATATTCATACACCCACACATAACAGAAATCCAGTTATCCGATGCAGAAGGGTGGAAAGGACAAACACAAGAACACCAAACTCTTCTGTTGTTTGTCTGGTCTTTAATTCAGTATTTCAGGTTAGTTATCAATGTAGCTTGAGTATCTTCCATTAACTTTGGAGGTGTAATGGAGTACTGACCTGAGGTATCCTGATAGGCTTATCTACTTTCCTGATGGGACAAAATGGTGATTGGGAAGGATAGTCCAGGCCATAACACGTGATGATATCTGTAGGAGGTAATTGAACTTTGCCATCCTATGAATGGACCTGTCACTATATCTATTATCCATTAGATCTTAGATGGTAGGGAATGTTGTCATCCTATTTACTATTTACTAGGGATGAGACGCGTGGCTGAAAAGCTACTGGACTTAGGATTAGATTACAGGAGCTGTAACCTAATCCTGTCAGTGAGATATGTCTGGAAAGTCAGACATAATATTGTGGTCTGAAGCTGGAGGAACTGACCACAGTATAAATTGAATGTTAGTGTGGATACATGTTGATATAGTGTGTATTGTGCAAGGGTGTGATGGATGGGTACACCTGGCCTGTTCTTGTTTCACAGGAACCCTTTGGATGTTGCTGTGGGCGAGTGCCCTTTATTGTTACTGGTTGATGTTCCTGTGGGCTGTGTGCGGTTGACGCATTACTGATTTCTGAGTGCCTATTTGCAGTGGCTTGGGTGCTGTTGACACATTGAACTTGTTTGCATATTTGCTGTGGACCTGTGTGCAGTTACTTTAGATTGTGAACATTAAGTGGTCCAAATTCGAGGCTCCAGGAGGCATCATACAGGATCAGGTGACTGTGTCTTGCCACCTAGTTATACACACTGACAATATACTACACTGACATATCCATGTGGGATGATGAGAATGTCCAACAGACTACTCTCACCCAATTGACTGTTCCTTGCTGTATGTCTGTTTGTTGGTTTTTTTATCTGTCTGTTCGAGTCGGAATCTCCAATAAAGATTATAGATTCGCTTTTTAAAAGGTTGTTCTATTATAGTCAGTTAGGTGTCGTCTTGTGTCCACAGTCGTCAATTGGGTTGTGTCATCCGTGAACCGTCCTGGGGACGATCTAGTAAAAGGGAAGACAGAAAGTAATAACAAACCCCAAGGAAAATATATGGGCAACCACCGAGAACCAGGCCGGTGTTGCACACGTGACAGTGACAATTGGCATTGTCGATGGGAAGAGACCAAGGGGAAGACCGAGAAGTAAATACCTGGATGGCTTGGAAACGTGGCATGGCCGAGACAGAAACACGGAGCTGATCCACGACTCTGGTGATCGAGTGAGATGGCAAAACATGACCGCCCACGCTTATCGGCATGGCACATGATGGATATATGGATGGATGGAAGATGCATAAGAGAGATTAAGAGTAGTATATGGCAAGTAAAAGCTGCATTTCAGAAAATGAAGAGTACCTTATGCAATAAGTAACTATCATTGAATGTAATAAAGAGAGTGCTGAAGAGCTATATGTGTTGCTGTATGGCAGTAAATCTTGGAATGTAAATGAACAAATTCGGAAGAACTTGGAAACAACAGAGCTGTGGTTCCTGAGACGAATGTTGCCTGAAAGAGAACATTATATACAACAATAAGAAATAGACAAACAGCTTTCTTTGATCATGTGATGAGAAGAGAGGCATTGGAGAACATCGTTACAAATGGGAAGATCGAGGGGAGGAGAAGCAGAGCAAGAGAAGTGATGCTGGAGGATTGAGACGGTGGCGTGGACGAATATCATCAGCAGAGTTGATCCAGAAAACCAAAGATCGAGATCTGTGGAGAGTCATGAACGCCTACGCCATCTGGCAAGACACTTGATGATGATGATATCTTTCTGTGTAACGCCTGATATATTTCCACGCATTGTTCTCCATCAGCTTTAATAAACTCTGCTGTGATGTTATCACATCCTGGTGGTTTCCTGTTTTGAGTTTGTTTATTGCCCATTCGATTTCATCTAGTGTTGGTTCTGGCTCTTTCTCTGTTGGCATTTCACTGTTGACATTTAAGTCATTACACCTCTAGTTTTGTATATTTCATTACAATATTGTTTCCACTCATTAAGAATTTCCTTATGTCCTGTTGGCGTTTCGATTATACCATTACCCCTTCCCAGTTGAACCTCAGAAGTGAAGTTTCAAGTTATATTAGGGTCCATCCCTTGCTCAGATTAATAATACTGTGGCTGAGTCATCCAGAAACAGGATATTACTTTGAATGTCCCGAGCGGGTAATGGCATGTTGGCGTTCTTCCTCTTGTGACCGTTATACGTAGTAACGGGTGTTTGTAAAGTCTCACAACACTTTGCGTGTAGAACAAATTTGAAATACGAAGTACATGACGTCATCAAAAATGTGCTCCACAGGCCTTCGTGAAGCAATATGCAGAGAATGCGTGTCGTCTGCTGGAGTAATTCTTTGTACTCCAAACATAATGATGTTATCAACGGAAGAAAACAATTTGTTAATCATTTTTTTTTGGGGGGGGGGGGGGGGTTGAACAAGTGATTCGAAAAGGCGTTCGAGACACACGGATGGTTGTTCAAAGATTTATAGCAAGACTTCCTGATAAACAACCCCCTCATCGCATTACAGTTAGAAATGTGTTGAATACGTTTCTTGCTACGGGAAATGTGGAAGATGCTCAGCTACCTGGTAAGCCTGCTGTGTCTGAAAAAAAAATGTCTATATATCCTAGACAAAATCCTGAGAAGTCCAAGCAGGTCCTTCAGGAAAAAGTCGCAACAAGTGAACGTATTAGTGAGCACAGTGCACACAATTCTTAAACAACGATTAAATTTTCATCCAGACAGGATTTCTGTTATGTCCGAACTAAAAGAGTGTGATAATCAATCCAGAGTCAACTACTCCAAGTGGTTTTAAACATTTTTAGTTAAAGAAGACGAGTCAATTCTCGATGTAACATTCTTCTCAGATGTTTCATCTATCTGGAAACGTTAATAGTCAAGATAATCGTATTTGGAGCACTTTTAACCTCAATGCATTTCATGAAGCGCCTCTGCAAGATGAGATAATTGGATTATAAAACGTTTTATTGAACCAATGTTCTTCAACACTATAAATGCCTATGGGTAACGTACTGATATTCTGGAACCGCTTTTAGAACAGCTGAATGAACGTAAAATTGAAGAAGCGTGGTTCCAACAAGATGGTTCAATTGCACACACGGCTAGAGTATCACTGCGTTTTTTTGTTTGTTTTTATTTATTTTATTTTTTTTTTAAAGAAATTTTCGCAAATCGTATAATATCACATGGAATTTGGCCTGCTCGTTCTCCAAACCTAACTCCATTAGATTATTTATCTATGAGGTTTCTTGAAAGCAAATTTTAGAAAAGTAATGTACACACAACTGAGAATCTGAAAGAAGCAGCCAGAATTACCATTCAAGAAATAACAACAGACACGTTGCAGAAAGTATTTGACAATATGAAGAGATTCTATATTCATGTGTTGAAGCCCGTGGTTTACATTTCATCTGTTATAATGAATACTTCATTGGTACTTTCCAGCTTCCCCAAAACAGCGTTAGACCATAGTACTGTATTATACCATAAATAATTTAATGAATTTTTAGCAACTTTTTTGATGACGTCATGTACTTCGTTTCGCAAATTTGTTCTACATATAAAGTGTAGTGAGACTTTACAAACACCCGGCACTTGCCTTGGTTGTAAAGTTTCTCGTCACTATGTTAAACTTTTTAGCATTTCCTGATCTCTCCAATGCTTCTGGTGTTCTTTCATCGCTGCACTCTGGTCAAGTAGGAATTACATATTGTGTGTCTTCTTACCTTCTGTCTTATTTCTTTTGTTAGGGGTTTATAGGCTACCCTTTTCTCATTATTTGATATTTCTTTTGTTTGCTGCTCTCCTGCCTATAACTAGGTGAGTGTATTCGGGAATCTAGGGTTAAGTGGGTATGTTGTATTCAGGCTACATTTCCAAATGAGAAACTCCACTCACAATAGAGTATTTATCATGTAAATGAAGATAAGGTGGGCACCACGGCTAGATTTCCTGCCCTGTGAAATATCACCATGGCTAGCTGATACAGGGAGCATTGGTAGCGTAGTGGCTTGAGACTCACCTGCTGACATGGTGTTCATGGGTTCGATTAGCAGCTGGGTGAATTTGGATTTAACAAAACAGACCTGCTCTCCCAGGTCGACACAACCTAAAATAGGTATCAAGAATGACTTGAGAAGGAAAGGGGCTGGTGTGATACTTACCACATCACACATCGAGTGCTGATTGGTCTATAAAATATATGGGTCTATCACGGCATGCCCGATGAGTCATAGGTCGCGATAAAGGGTTCTTTACTCTTATACTGAATGCGGATATGCCCATGTTGGTATGCCAACAATCTACTGTTGTATGTTATGTTATGTGTTACTTTTACTTTGAGTTTGATGTTTATGGTAACTAGTTCTCTTTGCTGTTTCCTGCCTAAAGTCTGGCACTAACTTGAAGTGTTTCTGTATGTTGAAAACGATCTATTTCTTTCCCCAGGACTCCAAACAATTGGACCTCTGATACATATGGTGGAGAACAAGGTAGATATGACATATTGATATAATATTTCACTTATTACTAGTATCATCATAGCTATTTGCATCAGTTAACGCTTGTATGATTATGAAAACCTTCATGGGAATTGTGTGGAAACGGTTGTTGTTTGGTCTTCCTTGCCAGAGGGCATCATATCTTCTGTCAATCCTGAACATGCCTGTTGTAATGAGGGCAGAGAAGTGTTGACCGTTGATCAGTCTGTGGTGGATTGACATTTTGTCAAATTTACATTAACGAGAATCTTTAGGAAATTCAAAACGATGTATTCGCTAATTGAATTTAAACACAGAAGCCACACACAAAAGCTAAAGTATAATTTATTTATTCACTTTACATGATATATAACTCTGCAGTATGTACCTTCCGTTATAAGTTAGTTGCATATCCTTTACAGGACGTTGCAGTCAACGCCAGCATTTTGTGCTCTTGCGAATTCTTGGCAAATTTACGTTCAGTAGTTTGGCATTGCTATCTGAACAACCAGAACCCATACCATTTCGAGAAAAAAAAAACACAACGCGGTCTGCTGCTAAATCGCGCGCAGTTGTGTTTCGAATACGGGAATGCAGGATCACTAACTGCGTTGGTAACACCTTCGCCACGGACTCGGCGGCACCTGACGAAATGCAGCGAAACATGCCAGGCTATTAATCGTGCAACATATTGTTTATGGCTTACGTGTTTTAACAGATTTTTTTCTGTTGCGTGGCTGTAAACTGGCCCAAGGATGATTTATTTATACAACCTCACTGCTTTCTCAGCTAGACCAAGACACTCTCGTCCGTGTGTTTCTGGGTCCCATAAGAATAATAACATTGTAATTTACCATGCATGTCATAAGGGACAACAAAGGAGGGATGACATGAGACTGGCTACCTCACCACGTAGAAAATCTTAACTGCAAAATCCAGGAAATTGTGAAGTCTACAAAGAACTTGAAGTGAGTTAATTGAAGAACCGTACTCGACTGAGCGGATTAGAGGCAACGGCAGCAGAAGAAGAAGAGGGGGAGGAGAAGGAGGAGGAGGAGGACGAGGTGGAGGACGAGGAGGACGAGGAGGAAGAAGTAGAAGAAGAAGAAGAAGAAGAAGAAGAAGAAGAAGAAGAAAAAGAAGAAGGATAATGAAGAAGAAGAAGGAAGAAGAAGAAGAAGGAAGAAAAAGAAGGAAGAAGAATAAGGATGAAGAAGCAGAAGGGTGAAGAAGAAGGAAGAAGAAGGAAGAAAAAGAAGGAAGAAGAGGAAAAAAAGAAGAGGAAGAAGAAGAAGAAGAAGAAGAAGAAGAAGAAGAAGAAGAAGAAGAAGAAGAAGAAGAAGAAGAAGAAGAAGAAGAAGAAAGAAGAAGAAAGAAGAAGGAAGAAGGAGAAAGAAGACGAAGAAAGAAGAAGAAACAGAAGGAAGATAAAGAAAGAAGAAGAAGGAAGAAGAAGAGGGAAGAAGAAGCAGAAGGAAGAAGAAGAAGGAAAAAGAAGAAGGAAGAAGAAGAAGCAAAAGGAAGAAGAAGAAGAAGAAGAAGAAGAAGAAAGAAGAAGAAGAAGAAGAAGAAGAAAGAAGAAGAAGAAGAAGAAGAAGAAGAAGAAGAAGAAGAAGAAGAAGAAGAAGAAGAAGAAGAAGAAGAAGAAGAAGAAGAAGAAGAAGAAGAAAGAAGAAGGAGAAAGAAGAAGAAAGAAGAAGAAACAGAAGGAAGATAAAGAAAGAAGAAGAAGGAAGAAGAAGAGGTAAGAAGAAGCAGAAGGAAGAAGAAGAAGGAAAAAGAAGAAGGAAGAAGAAGAAGAAGAAGAAGAAGAAGAAGAAGAAGAAGAAGAAGAAGAAGAAGAAGAAGAAGAAAGATGAAGAAGGAAGAAAGAAGGAAGAAGGAGAATGAAGAAGAAGAAGGAAGACGAAGCAGAAGGAGGATGAAGAAAGAAGAAGAAGAAGAAGAAGAAGAAGAAGAAGAAGAAGAAGAAGAAGAAGAAAGAAGAAGAAGAAGAAAGAAAGAAAGAAAGAAAAAGAAGGAAGAAGAAGGGAAGAAGTAGAAAGAAAGAAGAAAATTGAAGGGAAAAGAAGGAAGAAGAAGAAGGAGGAAGAAGAAAAGAAGAAGAAGAAGGAAAGAAGAAGAAGAAGAAGAAGAAGAAAGAAGAAGAAAGAAGAAGAAGAAGAAGAAGAAGAAGAAGAAGAAGAAGAAAGAAGAAGAAGTAGGAGGAAGAAGAAGAAGGAAGAAGAAGAAGAAGGAGGAAGAAGAAAGAAGAAGAAGAAGGAAGAAGAAGAAGAAAGAAGAAGAAGAAAGAATCAGAAGGAAGAAGAAGAAGTAAGAAAAAGAAGAAGAGAAGAAGAAGTAAGAAGAAAAAGAAGTAAGAAGAAGAAGGAAAAGAAGAAGAAGAAGAAGAAGGAAGAAGAAGGAAAAAAAAAGAAGAGAAGAAA